>BGPR01010498.1:27494-52296 GCA_013235015.1 Araneus ventricosus
TGGTTTTATTAAATATTTAAATTTTTGTATTGCATTATAGATATACTTGTTAATTTTGTTTTGAATACTCAGATATGAAAATTTTATTACATAATGGTTGATATTAATATTTATAGAATATTAAGAATAATAATATTTAAATATACGAAATGTGTAGTTATAGAAATCAGAACATCAGTCACATTTTCTGTAAATATATGTTTATTGGCCTTTTCTCACTATTATCTCGTAAAATTCACAAGATAGGAGACTCGCAGAATTAATTTCGAGCCTTTGTCGCACTTCATCAGGACTACCTCGATCATAAAACTCAGGAAACACCTGAAACAAAAATATCCCTGTGATCTGTGAACAGTGCACATGCCAATGGCTCTAGGGGCCACACGAGCTCCAAAGTAAAGCTCTGGCGAGTGGCCCCCCCCCCCCCGTATTCTCAGCAGGACCTCCACTTATAGAAACAAATATCTACAAGCAATAAATAAACAAGTCTCTATGAGCAATGACCTTACGAAAAGTGGCATTTTATTTTTTGACTGAGTCATTAATATGACGGATGGCATCCCTGTGTGTCGCGACTTGAAATCTGGGCTTCCTCCACCCTGCCCTCTCCTCGTGACTAATCAGCGGACCGGAGTCTTTCTTCCAGCCGCCCTGTCACTTCAAGTATTGTGACGAAAATCTGGCTTCTAGATACATTCTGCAATTTAGATTCATATTAGAAGCAATTTAGATCTGGACAAGGTTTCAGAGAGATCACTCTGTGAGCCAAACTGGCTGGTTGACCCTCCAAGTTCCGAACAGAACATTTTCAGCGGAATTCGCTGTTTTTCCTATTGTCTGTGAATGAGACTATGTTTATTTGTATTGCTAATTATTTTAACCAATAGAGATTTTCTCTTATTTTTATAAGTTTATTGCAGATGTATACATCAGAATAAATTCACTTAGTTATTTAACTTAGATGTGAATGTCTGACTAAAACTCAGCTGCAAGACGTTACAGCCTTTTACTAGGTAGGCTGTTATGTTACTTCCGAAAATTCTCACTTTGATAATATTATCTATCAAATTCCTTTACTAATGTTTTTCTCAATGCAAAAAAGTGTATATCACTATCTGCAACTACTCAAGAAATAATTCATTTCAAAGCTGTAGGTAAACTTGCACTGTATTCTTACTTTATATCGTCTACAACGTTTATATCGCGCAGCCGCCACCACTTGTTATGTGATAATTGTTTGATATGTGATAATTGTAACCTATGTAATGTTATAAATACCTCAAATTTTGCTCACAAATACTAAATCTTAAGGAAGGTTTAGTGAAGGTTATACGTGACAAATAATTTAGCCATTGACTTTTTTATTAATAAGAGACATAAGGCAGAGACCCAAATATTGCCCACTTAAGCCATTATTTAAAACCCTCCGGGCTCCCAATTATTTTGATCTTGTAGTTGTTGGGTTAGAAAACTTAGCTTTTAAAGCAAATGAATTGATCTTTTTTGTATTTAATTATATCTCTGAAATCTTAAGAATACTTTACTCATGGTCGTTTAAGAATATATACATATAAATACGAGCCATCTGCTTTTGAAGTGAACATGAAAAACGGAAAAAGACGTTTGCGTCGCTAGGAGGGTTAAATAGGAGGACTCATTCATGTGCAATTTGCCTAAAAATTGTTCTAATCTATTATCTGGGCAGTTATCTAGAAACAAACTGAATTACAACTCTAACGCAAAAGTTCAACACTCACCCACAAGACTTTTTTGTGAGACCACAGAATTTTTTCTACTGAAAACAGTGTCCCTAATATAGCCCACTATATGTTCCTAATATCGCCCACTATATGTTTCTAATATCGCCTACTATACGTTCGTAATATTGCCCACTATATGTTCCTAATATCGCATATGTCTAAAATGAATTGAAATAAAGTGTAACTTATGTTATGATCACACTTTCTTAATGAACATGAAAATTAAGGCATAACAAAATTGAAAGTAATACAAGACAGCTTTTTCTGTACTTTTTAGGAATAGAGTTAAACATCCTTTTAACACTTTTTACCTAAATAAAACATCAAAATAAAAAAGAACTTAGGAGCATTGTCAAGTGAAAGGACATCAACTACGCATTTTTTTTTAAAAATTTTAATACAGTGCCCCTCAAAGGTCTAGGGCGATAATGGGAATACACAAATGGGCGATAATGAGAAAACTCAAGAGGGTGATATTGGGAACAACCTAACCCTCAAACATGGCGGCATCCCCCTTCGGAATCTGATCGCAAACCGAAAACAAACTACGCGAAAATGTAGCCAATTATTGTCACTATTAATGCCTCAAATGGTATTATAACATTATGACTTGAAATTTACTAATTATACTAAAAGTAATGAAACATGATTATTAATTCAACTAACACGAAAATCAGCAAAAATTCACAGAGAAAAGATAAAACAACACTGGTTCAAATAGCTCCCTCAAACAAATATTGAAGGAAGAAGCTTTGAAGTTTTGGCAGTGGCCATCATATGCCACTTTAAATCAAGAAGAAACCGTGGTAGTCGATATTAGGAACGTAGGCGATATATTTGGGCTCCCTACCTTAAATATATTTTAACCCCGAGCAACGCAGTGTATATCAGCTAGTATGGTATATTATTTCATCTGCTGGCTTCTGTTTACTTATATCAGCAGTCTTTTTTATTTTTGAATCACGAATCCATTCACTATAAAATACTCAAAACGAAAATCTAAATAACACACATAACAAAGTGTTTATGCGCATTCATTTTCGAAATGTAATTCAGAATTTTGTGATCCTGTAATGATTTACATAAAAAATAACCATGCAATATTTATTAATTGGTTAGTTTATTTATTTAAAGAAAAATATACACTACAGAAATTGAATTGCAGTGTTTAATGACTCAAAAGAAACATATCAACCAAACACTTAATCATAAGAACACTGAACATTATGAAAACGTATTAAGACTTTAAAAGTTATAAATACGCAATTTTAAAAACATAAAAGGACATATTGAAAAGATGAAGGCCTTCAGAAAACTAGTTAAAAATTTTATAAAAATTATTTGAAAAAATTAAAATTCACTTTTTGAAACTTCAAAAAATTTGTTAAAAATTTTATAAAGTGAAATTATCTATGAAATTAAATTTATCAAGCACATTTTCAAATAGGCCTTTATTTTTAAGAGATCAGGTTGGTAGAGTAAAGTGAATACAACTAAGTATGTCACCGCAATCCATCATGCGATGATGACTTTATTAAAAAAGAACAGCAAACAAGAGGAGCAGGATCTCTTAGGGATTTCAATCAAATGTTAAACATATCTCGCTGATAAGATGGAGATAGATCCTGAACAGGCCCGCGCCTAGCCTAATCGTCGCCGTCGTGCAAATGTCTAATGAGCGCCCAGTGACAATATTAGGGAAAAATGGTATATGGTTAACACTTCACCTAACTTAACCTAATGGTATATGGTTAACACTTCACCTAACTTAATCTAATGGCTTATGGTTAACACTTGATCGGCGCCTTTTTGACTTGGAACAGGCCATTCATATCTCTTGCAAAATGGAAATTTTGGAACAGGGAAAGGAAAAACAAGCGTCAAGGTCGAAAACCTATGGAAAACAGCACAGCGGCTGTGAAAAGTCGGATTTCCAATCAAACCAAATTCCGGCAATTCGTGCGCCGAATCTTTGGTGGAATCTTTTGCAAGGGTAGTCGGCACTTCAAACGATTTGACTAGATAGAGACCGGGCTACGAGGGTATCAAATCTGAAATCCGCAGAGTGGGGGAATGAATAGGGGGATTTAAGAGCAGCTGTAGAGGGTGGAAGAAGATCGCTTTCCCCTACTGCCAGCGCTCTTCGCAACTTCAGATGAATGAACGTGCCTGATTTTTCGACTTGAACGGGTGGGAGAAAAACAGTTTTGGAACAAATGGATGGAATGGATTACAGATGAATTGCCGGCATAAGATCTTGCACGTATTGACGGCGCGGGCCTGATCCTGAGAATTAAAAGGATTATTTTTATGAAATAAATAATGCACGAATTTATTATAGTTTATACTCACTCTAGAATCTTGCTTTTATTTTTATAGTATGGATACAAATAAGATTGCATATTCGACAACAGTGCAGTCCGATAATTGTCGACAATTCTTCTTAACTCGGAACCAGATGTGAATCTTTTGTCTAAAAATAAATAAAATAATATTTTTTAAATGACTAACAGGGAAGTGTATAAAACTACAAAGGCCTCGTTTCTTCGTGATCTTGAAAGCTTGTATTGATGCTCTGCTTTACCAGTCTGTGCTTTCTCCTATTAACTGTATGAATGCCGCAACAGGATATTCTCTTCTTTTGAAGAAATTTCTTTTGTCCAAGGCTATTACATTCCCTGAAGAGAAGACAAAATGGTTTTAAAACACACTTTTCTGTGTGATAAAAGCTAGACTATTTTAATTTATTATAATTTTAGTTTTAATAAATCGTCTTGACCTGCAACACCACATATTTCAATTTTTAAAATATCAAAGAGGAAGAAAATACTCGATTTTTCGCAACCCAATAACGAATATATTTTTAATCTTTTAAACACTGGATATAGACATGGAACGCCAAATTCCTAAATATACGGAAACATATTTAGAATTATTATCTTCGTTATTGGTTGAAACATTGAGTATTTTCTTTCTCTTTGAAATTTCAAAAACGGTGTTTCTTTGTTAAGCGACGAAATATTATTATTATAAATACTATGGAAGTAGTCGATTATTTCTCAAATTCATCCAGGTGGCACCACTCATATGAATTCAAGATTTTATTAAACCAATGACTATGATAACTGAGTTTTGAAAATTTTAAGATATCAATTATTACTCGACAGGCCAGAAGTGCAGAGAATTTCAAAATTTCTCGCACATCGCACAGTGAGTGAAAAATCAACAAAAATTCCATCGTTATGCCATAAAGAAGTCTAAATAAAAAGTGTTTATAAATGGGGAACGAAACTAGCTAGGATTATCTGAGATACTTAAGGAAAGATTATCCAAGCATTAGATAGAATTAATTATCACAATTATACGTAATTTATGATATTTATCAAGAATCTAACATATTCATGGCGTATCTTCTCTCCTGAGATATCGAGAAGATTCCAGCACCTTCGAGATCCTTATCTGTCGCCAAAGTCAGGGGTCCAAATCTTACTGTCCTCGTCTCATACTTACCTGTAAAGTCTCTTCCCAACCATAAGACTACATTGCTGGGAAGCGATCATGTTTTTGTAACATTATTTTACCTTACCAATTACTCTGCATCTGCAAAGATCTTTTCTAAAGATTAAAAATAATAAAAAAGTTATTTGAGATCTAGTCAGTGAAGAACGATCGATCTACTTATCTTTAATTACTGAATACGAATTAATAAAAAAAAATAAATTATGATGACATTATCAACGAATTTACTAAAACATATAGAAAATTTTAAAAAAATCACAAATTGTATATTTCTATAAGTGTATATCAAATTGTATTTATGAACTGATCTTTGTTATTTGATTTCATACCGAAATTTCTGCGTGATTGAAATATTAGTTTATGAAAATAATTTAATTATTTATCCTTTTCATGTATTCCTTTAGTTCTTACTGAACGAAACTGTGCAATGTAGTAAATAAACAAAAGCAAAAAATTATTTTGTTTGCATGAAACTTTTTCGAGGCCCCAGTCAATCCTCGCAGTAATCCCGCTGTTCACCAGCCGCCGTCACGTTGCATTCCGGCAGAGTAAATCTTGTCATAAACAAAATCCATGAACAACTTTCTTTTGTACTCTCATGATCTTAACAGTGTGATGTACCCTTTTAAATGTCCTTAAGTTCCATACAGATGCCTAAAGTCGACTTTGAAGTGTAATGAAAGGACTCATCCTTAAAAAAAATGCAATAAATAAATAAATAAATAAATATATATTAATATGTTTTGAAACAAATTAGAAGATGAAAAGTAAAACTGTAAACGTTTATTCAGGATACACTGCAATTTTTTATGTCATAATGAGCATTAAACGTAGTTCATCGAATTAATCTGAACATCTCTAAAAACTTTATGGTATTATATTTTATTTAACCTTTAACTGTCGTGAAAATTCTGTGCGTTTTGGTATCATTTCGTCTCATGCTAGCACTATAAGATGTACAGAAAGAAGTAAATAAGTTTTTATACAAACAATTTTTACATGCGCATTTATCACTTGAATAAATCAATAAATAAATCTCTTATATAATAGTTTTTTTTCAAATGACCATTTATCAAGACTCACACTTATAGCAAAAAGGAAAAAACATGAATTTTAAATATTTTTTAATTTCCAATTCAATTATTTAAAAATTTACTGTTCAATAATGTAAATATGTGCATGCAAATTACTTTAAAATAAAATTTTGAAATTCATATAGCATTAAGCGCATTTTCATAAAGATCAAAGGTAGAGTTTAAAGGAAATTGAAAACCCAGACTTTGCAAAGGACACCACCTTAAATCTGCTTTATTTTCTGCGCTGTCCTTATCCTGAATCTCAGAAATCCAGCAGCGGGCAATATCTTCGTAATCATTATCAAAATAATTTATGCTCGTCCGAGATGAACTTGCAGTTTTAACTAGTGTTCCTGAAACATCGATAGTTCAACTATCGATAGTGTTCCCAAACTATCGACTGAAATATCGATAGTATAGATAATTTTAAAACTATCGATAGTTTTCTCCCAGGCGATACTATCGATAGGTGGTCTTCCAGTCGATAATTTAGAAAGTATCGACAGGCGCATTTTCAAACTATCGACTGAAAATGCGTCTATCGATAGTATTGCCCGGGAGAAAACTATCGATAGTTTTGAGAAAGTCGATACTATCGATTGTTTCAGTCGATACTTTCTAAAACTCGATACTATCGACAGTCTATCGATGTTTAAGGAACACTAGTTTTAACCGTTTGGCGAGCGGGCAGACGGAAACTGCGTAACGCGAACGGTTTTGTGGCGCCAATCTGTCCCCACAGAAACTTTGACCATAAAATAAAAGAGCCAAAAACTGGAATAACGTAAGGAATTTGTCTAGCCATCGTAAATGTTCCGCCCGAAAGGTATTGATAACAGAAAGGGTGAGGTAATGCATTTCATATATCGAGGGGTAGCGAGTTAAAGAAATTGTGGGATTAAATGGCGCCACAACGCCAAACACTCGTCTTTCCGTCTTCCAAAAACTCCCCACATGAAGCAATTCACTTACCCCACCGCGTAACCATTTTCTAATGTTTATTTATTTAACACTTTGCCACACAAGTATAGGTTTAAAATCATGCCAAGGAACGTACTTTTTTAAAAATTCAAAATGTTCCGGCCAAAGGAAATAAAGCTTCTGTTATATGTTTGAAAGTGAAAATTTTCCCAGGAAATCTCTCGACCGCTATAACCGTAATTTGCTTCTTTATCGTGGCTTTTTCTTACTCCAGAACAAATGACGGTATAACCGTCGCGATGGCTACAGTCGGCATTTGCTTTACCTATTCAAAAATTGTTTCTATAAACAGGCGGTTACAGCCGTCGGGAGTTTTATTGTGAATTAGTTACGCTCACAGTAATTAATGCTAAAACAAAAGTTTCCAGTTCAAGTAAGTTTAATTCATGAAAAAATACTCACAAAATAAATAGCAGGTCCAACAAAAGCATACTTTTCAACTGGCTTATATATGAAAAATATGTCAAAGCCCATTCAAAACTCGACCAGACAAGAGAAAAATGCGGACCATTTTTTTAGAAAGAACAAACATTAACACTTTTTCGGTCGGATTTTTTTTTCTAATTTCCGACCCCCAAAAAAGCATTTTTTTTATTGCTCAAAATTAACATATGTTGTATCCTGAATTCGAAAATACAAAATATTTTTGTCAATAAGCAGTTTTTGCTTGACCTACTGGTGGTCAAATATGTGAAATCCCGTTCACTGATCTCCAGTTTTCCCTGCAATGCACCCAAGTTTTGAATTAAAACAAAATACTCTCTGATAATATATTTTTCAAATCTATTGCATTGAGGTATTTGAAATAAATATCTGCATGAAAAGAATTATTAATGATATGTAAAAAAAATGTTTTTTAAAATGGTTTTACAACCTTACTATGAAAACAGCTTTACAATCTTTCTTGACCATCAGAGCATATAAACCATATTGAAATAATTTATTGCCGATTATTTTATTGCTCACATCGTCAAACTCGCGGAGTATAACTAGACGCGTAAGTAGCGACCAATTCACTATCAGGGATGCAATTTCTCTTTTCATCTCATGGCATGCGACGCCGACCGTATCGGCACGAAAACGCCGAATTGATGATGTGCGACGCAGACCGAGAAAGGGTTAATATATGTGCGAAAAGCTAAAGCATAGCGAACAAATAACAATAGATAGCTTTTTATAAATAAAGCGTCGAATTCGATATTTATAGAATGTGAAATAGGAAAAAAGAAAATTCTTAAGAAGCTTCTTTCCTTCTTGTATAAATCATGCAATTTGTTTCATATTATAATTCTTCCAATCTTAAAAAATGCGTCTGCAAGTTAAATTTTATTTACAGAAAAATTCAACCGCAGAGACAACTGGAACAATTTGAAACTCGAAAAAATGAAATTTCGCGCACAGCACTGAAGGTAACTGAGTTTATTAGACCAGTTTAATGCAATAAATAAGTTAAACCGAATAAAACCAATTTTGTTATGTAAAATTTTTTCATCCAGAAACAAAGAAATGTGTTGCGAAAACTGACGAAAATTAAAAGGGAAAGCACTTCTCTCGCAAATTCTAATATTAGAATAATCATCGATAGAATCGTTGAAAACTATTTTCTAAACTTACTTTTAAATAAAATAGTTCGAGTAATATCAGTCAGTAAGAATGAATGTTTATTAGCAAATTGAAAAGATTTTTGTTGAGGAATATCCGTAAATTTTACATACACGAAAAAATTGAGGACTATTAAATAAACAACAAACATCAACATAATCGAAAAGCTACAACATAGAGTAAATCTAACAATTGATCGAAAAAAGTAACCCTTTTATATAATATTTTTATAGATTTGAAATCCGAAATATAAATTTAATTTTTTCAGCAACTTCTTTCCTTCCCGCATATTTCATACATTATGTTCCACATTATAATTGTTTCAAGTTTTACGAAGAAAAAATTGTCTGTTATCTGGTAGTTGAATTTGATTGTTTAACATTTAATAACAAAGGGCAATTTTATTTATCTGAAGATTATCTCAGTTCAGTTATTTATATTTTTAGTTTACTGTTTTGAAGCAACCGGAGGATATTTTGGGACGGACCTCGTATTTTGAACCGGGATCCATTTATCTCAAAAAGTAATCGACACAGTTTGAATACTCGAGAGATGGAAATTCTGAAACAGAATAGAAAATATTAGGTTGGCGCTGGAGTAATTGCGTCTTTCCCCCTATGAATTAAAGAACTAATATTGAAACAATTAATGAACTTTTACCAATGATATACTTTCAATTCATAAAATAACAGTTTATCATCTTTTTTTGCAGCTTTCTTATTCCACTTTCATAAATCATCTTCGTGCCCTCGTCAGCAAAACACAGAACAATGAGCGGTCTCATTGCATCATTATTATTGTGGTTTTTACCACTCAAAAAGTTTTCTGAAAACATAAATAAACGATGGTTTGATAATGCAAAGTCCGAGTTTCAAGACAGATGAACATCACTTCTCAACTAAAATAATTTTTTTAGGAATTGCTAAAGATGTGAACGATCTTTCTTGTCATGGAGAAATATAATTCCTGAACGGTTTTTACCACTCAAAAGCTTTTGTGAAAACATAAATAAACGATAGTTTAATAATGCAAAGTCTGAGTTTCAAGACAGATGTAACATCACTTCTCAACTAAAATAATTTTTTTAGGAATTGCTAAAGATGAGAACGATCTTTCTTGTCATGGAGAAATATGATTCCTGAACGGTTTTTACCATTCAAAAGTTTTGTGAAAACATAAATAAACGATGGTTTGATAATGCGAAGTCCGAGTTTCAAGACAGATGTAACATCACTTCTCAACTAAAGTCAATTTTTTTTAGGAATTGCTAAAGATGTGAATGATCTTTCTTGTCATGGGGAAATATGATTCCTATACGGTTTGCCAATTCAGGACATATTTCTTCGATTCCTTTATCTAATTTTACTAGTTTTAACAGTTCACATTGGAAGCAACTGAGAATATGCATAATACCTTCGTAATTCCACCAAATTAAAGACACAATCTTCTTTTAAAAAATTTCAACTTCCGATCTAGTTTATGTTGGCTGGCCATGATTTCTCCAGAATCTTTTTAATTTATGTTATGACAGCAAACTGTTCATCGCGATCATCATTCGTTTTAAAAATGGATAGTTTTCAATGCGCTTCGGTTTTAAACTGCACATATGATTGCGCTGTGTTCATTGAATTTATTTCAATTTATATGGAACGGAAATATCGAACTTTTTAACTTTCGGTCGAGCGCAATACAAATGCTGACACGTTCGGACGCAATTCATCTGTGAGATTAAAAGTTACATTTGTGCTTAGGAAAAGCTCACCAAACTGAACTATTCGGCTATAAAGTATATTTGTTTTTTTAAATAACTTTTTTGTATTTCCTTGTAATTTCATTCGACAAAATGTCCAGGAATTCGGGAGAAAATTGCCTTTTGTTTTCCTGTAAGGTTACTTAGCAATGACAATGTTGTCGAAGAGAGCCTGAAATAATTCGACATTTTTTAAACAAAATATTGGAAATAAAGATCAATATCATTGAATTAGGGGCTGGAATACAGATATAAAAACTCTTTTGCAGGTATATATATATATATTATATATATAATGTTTTCGTGGTTGTAGTCATTAACGAGCCGAGTTATTAACTAATTTTCTTTTATTATCCAAATATTTAAGTCATTTTTAAGGAGAATGGAGGACATACGTGCATCTTAGTTTAAGGTTTCATGCCAAAAACAGAGCAGAAAATCCCTGCATTTTCTCAGGTAGGGATTTAACATATAGACACGTGATCAAAGTGAAGAGAATATTAGCTATTTTTACTAAATTATGTAAGTATTTTAGGGAAAAGTCTAGCGCCAAAAGGACGCCGAATTGGCGATTTATATATGCGCGTGGAAGCGATTAAAATATTCTTTTAGTAAGAAATATGCCAAACGAGAGATTTAATATACTTCCAGCAAGGGAAATAAAACGAAACTGGAGTTTAAGAAAAGTGATTTTGGAATATATATATATAAGAAATATTGAGAAAAATTTAGGAAATCAAACACACAAACGTAATCAAACGCAACGCATCAACCAGATTAACGTGCCCCTCACGTACATCAAAAGAGCAATAGATAAAAAAAAAAAAAAAACACGATACCTGGGTGAGTAGGGACCCAGGAAGCTACTAGAGGTCCCACACCTTTCTCGTAAAACCGCAATTAGACAAAAAAAAAATAAAGAGTGCTTCATCTCATAGATTAGATGCCCCGACGCAAGGTTAAAAACCCAGCCTGCAAATGTCTATTGATGGTTGAAAATAATTGGGGCTTTCAATAATCTCATGTACTGAAATATGATGATACGAATCGGTCATATAATCATTTTGTCATCCAGCTTGAGCTGCTCAGTTTTCGTGAAAATCGGCAAAAAAGATATTAGGTAAATCAATTCTGACAAGTGATTATATTAATCCTCAACACTACGAACCCACGCAACTGCTTATGATCATCAAGGACTTTCTTCCTTTGTGAAAATAAGAAGGAAACATGATGAAAAGTCTCTTCTTCTAACTCCACGTTTAAATCAACACATATTAACAGCTTTAAATAAAATTCATGCAAAGGTGCGTCAAAATTAATGTATAAGATAATTCAAATCAAATGAAACAAATCGTAAGACTGAAGGAATTATTCAAAAGATAGCTGAACTCTCTGCAAAGACGCATGCTTTTGCACCAAACTAATATTTACGGAATATCATATGCAAAGGATACAAAGAAAAAACTGAAAGAAACTTTTTTTTGTGCAAAACTCTAGAACTCCAAATCAAAAGAAAGTGTTACGAACACCCTCTAAATTTAAAAATAATCTTAAACAGTTCGACGCAAGTGTTGAAAAAGTTTCTCTAAACGTACTTGTTAAATATAATATTCAGAAAAATGAAGGTTTTTCTCTCGACTTCAGCTTCAAACAACTGTTTTAAAGAAATGACTCTTCTTCACCTTCCATTTTCTCATCTCCTTCTACAAAGCGCAGAATACCACAAATTTCACTTTTAATAAAAGAAAAACTGCCACAAATCTTCCGATATCAATTTAATGAAACATACACTCTATCAATGACACGATTCTGTAATATGCAACTAATAATTGGTAGCAATTTGATTACATTTATAAAATGAGATGAGTCACAATACCATCAGCGTCAATAAATCTTGTATCTTAAGAACTTCTCAAAGGGAACATTTAAAGTCAGATGAAAATAAAAATAGGTCGTGGATAATTAGTGACAATTGACAGAAGACTAGATTGAAAAAAAACGAAACTAATTAATGGTATTCAATTATTTACCATTTATCAAAACATGATGAAGCCACGATTCCATCGCATCAGCCAATGTTTTGTCATAAAATTTTCAAAGCAAATGTGTTTGCAACTCTGATTAATAAAAGAAATAGACAACTGACAGAACTAGATTTAAATATCATGAAACACAGACACTAAAAGTTGACAAAAGCGTTCCATTATGCTGATTTTCGCCAAATAATGATTGAACCCTTTTTTGTATTTTATATCATCAGATACTTTACATCATCAAGACTTCCGGCATAAAAATAAAATAAGTGTGAGGATGAATATCATTACGGTAATTCTTGTAAAAATTAAACCTAACGAACTGAGTTTCATTTTGCGGCGTGATAATTTTACATGAAACCCTCCCTCACCCGGAACATCCCTGGGCACTCGTTTAAGGAACACTCTTTATAATGACCATTTTTCCAGAAACCCACGATTTTTTTCTCTTGTTGGAGAGATTTGGTAAAGTTTAATCAACTGAATGGGATAATTCAGAAACATTTAAGATAAAAAAATTGTGTTTTACTGGGCTTATAATTTCTTTATTTTCTGACGACGCTTGTTCGACTTAACAATCATAATGAGCGATCTTTCGGTTAAAAAGGTTAAACTTCAAAACTCAACACTCCGCGTTGCAAAATGTGGAAATATAGGATATAATTGAGATGAGCATAATTACGGACTTGATGAGCTATGAAAAGTAATTTTAATGCTTTTGCATGGTGTTATCCATAGATACGATTGAAATTAAAATATTTTGATGTACGGTAGGTGGTGTAACTATTAATTGGCAGGATTGGCAAAATGGACGTTCTTAGTGGGTCCCATACAAGATGCTACAATTGTAGCACAAGGACACATTGAATAGGAAATGGATTTTAAACAAACCCTGTGGGAACGTTGACTTTGCTACAATTGTAGCACAAGGACACATTGAATAGGAAATGGATTTTAAACAAGTGTGGGAAGCGTTGATTCTACAATTGAGCACAAGGACACATTGAATAGGAAATGGATTTTTAAAACACCCTGTGGGAATGTTGACTTTGGCTACAATTGTAGCACAAGGACAACTTGAATAGGAAATGGATTTTGAACAAGCCCGTGGTGAACGTTGACTTCATAATTGAGAAAGGACACATTGAATAGGAAATGGATTTTGAACAAGCCCGTGTGGGAACGTTGACTTTGCTACAATTGTAGCACAAGGACACATTGAATAGGAAATGGATTTTAAACAAACCCGTGTGGGAACGTTGATTTTTTAAGAAGTAAAAATACTTTTGCTAAAATAAAAGCTTGGAATAAACAATTTTAAATCAGTTGTGAAATATTGTCTATTTCCAAAAAAGTGAATGAAATGTGGCGCCAAATAGAAATGTAAATAAATACATAACTATTTCCTTACTCCTTCTAAATTGTAGGATACTTTCAAATTAATTAACAGTATAATGAAGAGTGATAAACATCTAAAAAAGGAAGTAGTGATAGAGAACGGGTATAATTTTCTAAGTGCTCCAATCTTAACATTTGCCGGGAACCCCAGGTTATGTATTTTCGCCCCTGTGTACGCTGAATTCAGTTATATTGCAAATTTTATTGTTCTTCCGTATAATTTTGTTGCTCTGTTGTATTTTGTGAAGACACGCTTGATTGCAATGCATATTAAAGTTTGGGTGCGAGAGAAAAATTCATAGCATGTTCTGTATTCCGTATCTCAATGTCGAGTACTTATATGCTCGTTTAAAATTCGGATGCAAATTTACAAAACTATTAACTTGCATAGAACTTTGAATACTCGAACTTCCTTCGACTGCGAATTTTATTACGCAAAGAAAATTGTTCTTTGAAATTCACAAATACGCTGAAGTAAAAAGAATTATTTGATTTACCAAAAGGGATTTTCAGCAGTATCTACAGACTACGCACTTACCTTGTGACTTAATGCAAAATTCAGGGAAATTCAGAACTGGGCAGATGGATTATTCGGGCTGAATGCAGAACTTGCAGAGGCAAAGACTCATGCGAAGAAAAAAATAGTTGTAAAATATCTTGTTAGTGCGCGCTGACCCATCAGTCTACGGGGCTCACAATGTTGAATAAAGGGCGTTCCATTTCTCCAGAACTGCGTAGGCCAGTAAAAAGACCCAGGTTCACAAACAGTTTCTGAACATACAAAAGTCGTCAATATTCGTGCAAAAATCAACACTTACGTGACAAAATATTTCGCTTTTGTGAATTTTATTGAAGTTCTCTCATTTCATATGCAAAACTCTAGGTGCGCAGCTGGAAAGATGCGTCGCCATACGATTGGAATGCGATCTGTCGCCGTCTGGTTCTTAGCCATCTGTCACGATTTAGCCATAAAAATTTACAAAAATAGAAATATCAAGAAATTTTCTGGAATATTTCAACACCCTGACGTGCGTGAAAACTTGGATCCAGCACGACTTTTTATCTAATTAAAAAGAGCTGTCTTTTAAACAATTAAAAAATTAATGAATTCATCTGATATTTACTTAAAATTGACATCTTTAAAATCGTGGATATTAATGCTAAAATGAAAACACAAGAAAACGTACATGTAAATAAAACAATTACCAAAACGAAATACCTGCTCATTAGTGTGATAATATGATAAATAAAAACATTTTGTGAAGTCAGATACAGAAATATTAGAGGAAAACTCGAAGTGAGAGAGCAAAATGTCCGACGAAAAGTCTAGAAATAAAAATAATATCAAAAATTGTAGAAGAAATAGTCGATGACAAATTTCACTCAGTCGATAGAGAGTAAAGTAATCAGGTGGTCACCGGCAACCAACTATTTCATACCGACACCCCACAAAATTTGCAGGTGGATCTCAAAGTTCCAAAAGCACAGCAACTACCAATTCAGCCACCTCCGGCAATAATTTATTCTTTCCATTTAATCTAAGGAACAGAATTTTCCAAATACAGAGATTATTCAAAAATACGGAATTTTTAATTACTGAATCAAGTCATCAATTACAAAACTGCTACATTACCCACGTAAAAATAATACCCAAATTTGAAAAAAGTTACGCATGCATCCAGGTTACCCAAAAGCGAGTTTAATTTAAATTAAAGATTTTCTCAAAACAGCAACACCACACCAATGGAGGAGTGTTTGAATCTCCCAAAAACTCATGGCCACACATAGAAAGTGGGCACATATGTGACATTGAACATTTCTTCCGATACCCATTTACCTACCCGAAAGAGAAATATAAATTCCAACCCGGTTGTCAATGTATTACGGATGAGAGTAATTAAGAGTAAAATTTTACTGTAGAATAGCAATTATAAAAAGAAAGAATTGCCTAATAAACTGAAACACTCTGAATTCTATCCAAAATAAAGTACCAAATAATTATTTGGGACAGCTGATCAAAACTGACGTCATTAAAAATTACAAAGACGTAAAATTAATTTCACACACAAAAAAAAACCGGCAGAAGAATCTCTCTTACGCATCGGACATCTGATCAAACATAGAGGGCGTCTTTTGACGATCGATGGCGTAACGTTTCACGCATTTCGATCACGATTTTTCGGGTATAAAAGGGGCAAGAGATTCGGAGACAAATCACTCGTTCGAGAGCTATCATCTGAGATTACAAGATGGAGTGGACTACTCGATTACCGTTATACTTCCTCGTCCTGTTCATTCAGGGCTTTTTAACCCAGGGACAACAAATCTGGACCGACCAAGCTGCGGCAATGACCATGACCAACAATTTCGTCGCATGTGCGAGTCAATCTGGTATGTTATCAGCAGACCAGATGGACGACATGGCAATGATGGCAGATACAATCAACATGCAGGCGACAAGAATGGGACCTAACGCACCTCTCCACAAACTGAAGGCACTCAATAGCGCCATGGCCGCATCAATAGCTGAAGTGGCAGCATCTTCGCCACCAGAAAGTTATTCGGCTGTGTTAAACACCATTGGAGGCTGCTTGAGGGACTCAATGATGCAAGCGACAGGTGCTGTCGACGAAATATTCACAACTGAAGTCATGAAAATGGTTACCCTATTTGCCATGGATAATGCCAATTCAGTATCTGCTTCAGGAGGAGGCTATGGTGCAGGTGCTGGAGCCGGAGCAGCAGCAAGTGCAGCGGCCGGTGCTGGAGGTCAAGTGGGATATGGAGGTGGCGCCGGTGCTGGTGCAGCAACCGGAGTTGCAAGCGGAGGATATGGAGGGGGAGCAGGTGCAAGTGCAAGTGCAGCAGCAGCGGCTGGTGCAGGATCAGGTGCTGCGGGAGGATATGGAGGTGGCTATGGTACACAAACTACAGCCGGAGCAGGTGCTGCAACAGCAGCGGCTGGTGCAGGAGCTGCAGGAGGGTATGGTTTAGGAGGAGGTGCTGGAGGTTATGGAGCGGGAGCGGGAGCGGGAGCTGGCGCAGGCGCAGCAGCAGCGGCTGGTGCAGGAGCTGCAGGAGGGTATGGTTTAGGAGGAGGTGCTGGAGGATATGGTGCGGGAGCTGGCGCAGGTGCAGCAGCAGCGGCTGGTGCAGGAGCTGGAGCTGCAGGTGGAATTGGAAGAGGTCCCGGTGGTGGAGCCGGAGCAGGGGCAGCGGCTGGAGTGGGATCTGGAGCTGCAGGTATGTTTATTATATTTAAATGCCATTTCCAACCGATCATACTGAACGGGTCTATAGCTTTGTAATGGCTAGCGAAAGGATATAATTTTTTAATAAACTATCAGATTAGACATACTTATATATCTCCACATTCCTCAATTACAACACAAAAAGCATAGCGCATTTCCAATCACGACACAAAATATCTGGCACAAAATGCGCCCATCTTTATAATTTCTTCATATTTGTTCTGCAAACACACGAAATGTCCGTTTAACAATTATGTATCTATAATTAAAATGATATCAATATTAAGTCGAAGCATATCTTTCTCAAGTTTAGCTCTAACAGCTTGAGCATTATTTAAATAAATCAATCCGCAACATACGAGAATGGAGCTAAAACTATTGAACGCTAACTTTAACATTTCCATAATTCTCTCCCTTCCTTATTTAATGTATGCTTTACATCCTATGCTTTTTAACATCATGTTTTGTATCATAATTAATTCTTAAATCTTTCATTTAATTTTTCCGGAGTTTCATTCGTGCATCACGGGGAAAGCAATTTTTAAACTTATAAGTCAAATTTAAAACATTCATAGACTTAATAACTGACTACAAAAATGACCGGTAATCAATTACCATCTCAAGTACTCTGTGTACAATAAATTGGATCAATACGACAACGCATCCCCGAAACAGAGGGTCATCTAATTTTATAATACAAAAAATCTACACTGTTAAAGATTGAAAATTTAACAATTTAAGCATTTTGTGCTCACATTCTGCAGCTTTCTGTCCACACCTGCTACATCTGATATAAACCATAGTTTCTTTATATAGTATCTCATCTTAGAGAACTCGATACTCTTACCTGGATGACAGTATCTATTACAATTAAAACATTGCCTCGGACGTAAAACTCCTCTCGTATTTAACCTAAATTCTAATAGGTAGCGTGAGGCCAGTCAAATATTTAATGATCTTCTTCCCTTTAGAAGTACAAATGCCTAATGGGGAGTTAAAAAAATTCAAGGCAATAGAAATAAAAGTTTAAAGATTCCTGTCTGGTTATAAAATCCATTGATAATTTGCTAGTAATTAGAAGTTTAAACAAACGAAACGAAGTCCCTGACACTTTTCCTCGTAAATGAGCAGTTCCAATAATCTTGTCAATCTTTTAGAATATGATTTTTAATTATCTACTTTACAAAGGAAACTGCTACTTTACGACGGTGGGAGAAACAATCGGAATATCAGTTGTTTCTCCCACCTTGTTTTCCGTACGATATAATCGGCAAGCTTGTTACCTAGGAGGTCCTTGTAAGCATTCACCTCGTATAAGTTCACCGACCCCGGGGTAATAAATCCTATTATTTCTAATATTCACAAATTTTGATTTTGCTCTCCCTGAGGTCTCTTTAGAGAATTAGCTGTCTTTAAAAACATTAATCCTGACATCGGGTTCCAAAGCTTAGCTGGCAGTGAATTCAATAATTACCAGCTCTGCAATAATTGAATTCGCTGCGGTTTAATATCGAGATGCGGTTAATTTCGATATTAACAGGTTTGTATTATACTCTGGAATATCTCTCTATCTTTCATAAGTGATAAGTGTCAGGTTATCCGCAAAGGTTTGCATAAAAAGTAAAGTGACATTCAGATATAGATGACAGATCTCTCCGATCAATCCCGAAGAAACTTATTTTCAATACACAAGAGTTCGTCAACAAACGAAACACTTCTATTATTCAATCAATCTATATATATAAAAGGTAAATACCATGACACATTCATTCATAACGAAATCTCCCAAACCACGAGGCCTAGAAACTTCAAATTTGGCAGGCAGTTGCTTTTTGGGTAGTAGGTGCTCACTAAGAAAGGATTTTTCGAAATTCTAATTAATTAAAAATTACCTTAAATTTTTACGTTTTTCTGCAATAACTTCGGAGCATATTGCCGCACATAAATAATTTTTAACTCATGTTAACGTTTAAAAAATTAGCTTTTCAATGACAATGCGACAATTTCCATCCGACGATCTGTTTAATTTTAATTAATTTTTAAAAATATTTCCAAACACAATTCTAAACAAAGCTGGGAGAAGCAACATTATTGCTCGCGGTTCCTCAAGGTCACAGTTCTATTTATAGCACTGGAACAGGGACGGGAGGGTTGGTGAAGAAACGTTGCTCATTCATAGTTCACAAAAGTGACGGCGAGACCGGGGACGAGGAGGGTCAGTTGCTACCTATTTTTTGGGAAAGATTAAATTTTTATTTCATTTTAGTGGTCTGAAACTAGGAATTACAAAAAAGCAATAGTGTTCGGGAAAACAAACTAATTTTTTTTAAATTAAATTTTTAAATTTTATTGTCTAACCTTAGTCTTATTGAAAGTGTTTTAATTTTCTGATTTTCTTATATAATCGATTTAAAATGCCGCGATTTCAGTTGAGACTCTCTTTCCAGGAATTAAAAGAGCTTTTCTTCTCTCCAGAACTAATCTTCTATAGACAGCTCTCTGCTTTCTATATACAAACCCCGTTTCCTGAAAGGGATGCAAGTGTTTTAATTTTCTGATTTTCTTATATAATCGATTTAAAATGCAGCGATTTCAGTTGAGACTCTCTTTCCAGGAATTAAAACGTTCTGCATTCTTCTTTTATTTCTTCCTAAGAGTCATAAAGCACATTTCAAAACTTGGATTAAAGATAAATAATTAAACAAATATTTAAAAATAAATAATTACATTGTCTGTACCGATGTTCTTTAGAATTTTTATTTTTATATGGATAAAAGAATTTTAAAGATTTTAAGAAATCTGTTTTAAAATAAAAATCATTATTCTTCATACCGTCGCTTTTCAGTTGACAATAAATGTAACGATGATAGCGGTGAAGGATTCGATATCAAGAACACACCATCTTTCAATAAAATTTGCAATTATTCGTTAATAAATTTTGATTAGATCAGGGAACTCTCGGATAAGTTGGTCCGAGCTCTTTTATATAACTAAAATTCAAACTGTGTCTGGTTAAAAAAAATAACTTAGTGCTCTGCACTCATAATCGCTTATATCACCGCTCCGTAAATTTAACTGAGAATTAAAATCTCCGAAAACAAGAGAAAAATGTTTATTAAAATAATAGGTGCCGAATTCGGCTATCACGGAATTATATCCGTATTTGGGAAGAAATATCCTACACAAAATGTTGAAGGAAAAATTACTAAAATGCATTTCAGCAGTGACTGAGTCCGGAATATGTGATATTAATTCATATTTTTATTTAAAATAATTGTAAGAGGTTTTTAGCTTTTGTTTTTGGAGCAGCATTGTTTATAGTTAGAGCCAGGACTTTTGGATCACTTATTAACATGTAAGGATTTTGAATCTCTATAAAACCCTATTCCTAAACCCTCAAGGAACTAAATACACCAAGCTGAATCAATACGGTAAACAATAATTCGAATCCATCTTGGGCTTACAACAGTCAGCGCACTTTCTTTTTATCTCCCGTTGATGAATACAGATTTTACAAGTTTTGTAGCTTGATTAGTGTTGATAATAGTTTTAAATTCTTCGTTTACTTCTGTGCAATAACACGCTATGTTTTACAGAAGTGGGCTGTTGGCTTCATCTCTCCGCAATTTTTATATTTGCCTATTTATACGGTTCAGTTCATCGCTATGTGACTTAACAGATTTTCTGACGCTCATAAATTCAGAGAATCTCAGAAAACTTATTTTAACATATACCCAGTTTAAAAAATTTGACAATTGACAATTTGACATTAAACAATTTCAATTTCTTAGGGTCAAGACATATAATCAATTAGCTAAATTTTAAGTTTTATTGATTTAATGGAAAAATCGAGCTAGTAGAAAGCAATATTTTTCATATCTGAGAGGGAGGAGATTTAGCAACAAGTTTTAATACATTGATTCCCTAAGAAAATTCTACATCAATGATATACAAAATAAAGAGTAGATTCCTTTCAGTAAGTATGTTAAATTAAAATCGTTAAAGATGCTCTCATTTTTCCAGGTGGATATGGAGGAGGAGCAGGTGCTGGAGCAGGAGCTGGAGGTGCCGGAGGATATGGAATAGGAGCAGGAGGTCTCGGCGGATATGGAGGAGGTTCCGGTGCTGGCGCAGGAGCTGGAGTAGGAGGTGCAGTCGGATATGGTGCTGGATTAGGAACAGGCAATGCGGCCGGCGATGCATTCGCGCAGGTGTTCAGTCAGAATATGTTAAATTCTGGTGTCATAAGCAATGAAAGGGTAACTTCCTCATCTGCACAAGCAGTTGCTTCTACAATTGCGACAACTGCTGCAAAGACTATTGGCTTAGATAATAATACGGCCAATAGTATTTCTAATGCACTGTCGAATATGGCTTCTTCTATAGCACAGTCATCAAGAAACCAGGCTGATTTCATTCAGTCGATGTCTTATGCGATGGGAAAACTTCTATCAGATGCCGGAGCGATTAATCAAAGCACTGCCTCATCTGCTGCGTCAAGTGCATCTTCTACAGTAACAGAAACTATAAGAACATATGGACCTGCTGCTATCTTTAGTGGAGCCGGCGCAGGAGCAGGTGCAGCAGCAGCGGCTGGTGCAGGAGCTGGAGCTCCGGGTGCATATGGAGGAGGCTACGGTGCAGGAGCTGGAGCAGGAGCAGCAGCGGGTGCCGGAGCCGGAGCTGCAGGTGGATATGGTGGATATGGTGGAGGTGCCGGAGCTGGAGCAGGGGCTAGCGCAGCAGCAGCGGCTGGTGCCGGAACTGCAGGCGGATATGGAGGAGACTACGGTGCCGGTGCCGGAGCTGGAGCAGGTGCAGCAGCAGCTGGTGCAGGAGCTGGAGCAGCAGGTGGATATGGAGGAGGCTATGGTCCCGGAGTTGGAGCAGGAACTGGAGCAGCAGCGGCTGGTGCAGGAACTGGAGCAGCAGCGGCTGGTGCAGGAGCTGGAGCTGCAGGTGGATAATTTTTTCAATCTTTTTTGACCATTTAGTAATGCGCTTTATTATCTCTGATTTCAAAAAAAACCAAATGTTAAACTGGTCATAATGGAATCAATATTCTTGACAATCAATTGTCATAGACAGAAAGATTAACCCGTTCTCGCCTAGGGCTTGCGGTAAAAATGAGCTACATTTTATACCATGTTGGAAATTTTTTGTTTAAATATTTTGAAAGACAGGAAACTGGGGGACAGTAAGCCTAATTTTTTAATTAATAGTTCGTTAAGACGTCTTCGCAATGACATAAGAAAAGTTTCCATCTTTTATCATGTTTTTTAAGCTTATTGATTGCCACACACTAGGCCAGTAACTTCTGTATGTGGCCGGAATTTTTGCACTCTTTAATTACGTTTAACATAAATCCTGTTTGTTGCATAAACCTAGCGATCCTGAACTGGCTTGATGTTCTCTCAAACCTCCATGCGCCATGAAAATTTTGATTTATGTAGAAATCGCCATATATTCTATCCATATTAACTTTATCTATTAGGGTTTTTTCGTCCATCGTGCCTTAATTAATTCATTTCTACGAATTTGCCACAGTTCCTTTATAAATTTAATAGGCGATTTATAAATTTATTTGCCGATTTATAAATTTATTATTAATTATTATAATAATTTAAGAGCCGCGTTGCTCGGGCTCCATATTTTTCATATGCCCGCCTTCCTTTTTTTTCCAATACATATCGTCACGAATTTTTCCCAACCGACGTAAATATCCTTTCAAATCTACTCTTTTTATTATCTTGTAATAGTATGGTTAGAAAGAAAATGAGAAACGTTTGTGGCTGAATCACGATGAGAGAGCGTATGACGTCACCGATGAGAAAGGCATACTGGGAAGTTAACACGCGACCTTGATACGAAGCTGGGTAGAAAGAATTCGAGAGCGTATGACGTCACAGATGCGAATTACATACTGGGAAGGCAAACCGCGATTTTGGTACGAAGCTGGGGTATGAAGAACGAATTCATCGAGCGAAAATCTTTTAATACTTCAGGAAAAAATTAATTAATATTCAACGAAAAAGATATTTTAACTGTACTTGTTTTAAATTAGGGAGAAATGGTATCGTTATTATTTCAAAAAATTTGAAAAATATAACGAAATTAGAACGTCGGATGAAGGAAATTTAAATTTGAAACTGAAATGTTTTCGGAAAAATTATTTTTTTAAAATTTTCTAAAAATCAGGAAAATTACGCAGAAGCTTCAAATTACTTATATCAGAGTGGGAAAATGTTGTACTTTACATTGATATAAAAATGACGGTTCTGCGATAAGAATAAATGCAGAAAATTTGCGAAATTACCACTTAAATAAATAAAAATGTAATTCGAATTTTAAAATAATTTTTACGGCTTTAGATCCTTCTTCTGCTAATCCATCACCGTGCCAAATTTGGTCGCCGTAAAAAAGAAGAAAAAAACCCTGACCATACATACTTTCCTCTTTTATATATATAGATTGCCTTCGTTCCTTGTCTAGTTTCTACAGGGAAAAAACCCTGACTACACATACTTTCCTCTATATATATACGATTCTGTTTCTTGTCTACAGGAAAAAAATCGTTTCATCCGAAATCGATGTTGCCTCCTTGGCTAGTTGATCACCACGTTCATTCCCAAAGTTCCCCATGTGTGCTCTAATCTTTATTTTTATTGTATTTCTTTTTTATATTAGTGATTATCTCCCTCTTCTGCCACTTAATAAATTAGAGCTTGAGCCACTGTTATTTACTTTTCTAGATCATTTGCTCTGATATACTAAACTATCTGTTGATTCACTATGACCTCAGCCATAAATACTGTTATTGATAAATACTGTAAGTCTACTTTTTCTAGACACTAGTTCTGTTCCACTATAAAATAATACAGATAGGCAGCCAACTCTTTTGCCCATCTTCGAGCCATCAGTAAAGATTATCATATCTTCGTTTTCTCCCATGTAGTAATTCCTCTCTAATTTCAGAGTTTTCCATGATTTAATTCTTTTTTCGTATTCAAAACATATCTTTTTACCAATTATTTTATTTAATTTGTTCCTTCTCATTTGCTAATCCATATGAATTTCAATTCTAATTTTTACGTCTAACGGCGGACATTCACTCAAAACTTGAACTGCTTTATTAGATACAGTTCTATAAATGTTTGTAATTCCTAAAAGTACCTGATTCTGAATCTGAATAAGTTTATTATTTAATTTTACAATGCCTTTGTATCAAACTAAATTACAATATTGTATTAATTTCTAGAGAACTGTTCTTTGGATTTCTTTTGCTACTTGAAGTCTCGGACCCCATATTGCCTTTGTAATTCTTCACAAATTTTCGTTTAACTTAAAACCTTTAGCTGTACCACATTTAGGTGAGGTAGAAATGACAGTTATAAATTGACTAAATTTTAATGAAACTATTAATTAAAGTGTT
>BGPR01010499.1:5584-18333 GCA_013235015.1 Araneus ventricosus
GCACTTTAGGGTTAAAAAGAAGAGCATTTAAAAATATTTTATCAAACATTGAATAATATTACATCAATAAATAACACCATGATGTTAAAGTAACCTTCCTCATTAGCACAAGATATTGTACAATATCTCCAAGACGTAGTTCGATATTCTGAATTACATAATAATACAATATCGTAACAATATTGTAAAGCATCTTAATATATTGATTAGAAAAAGACCGGCCAACGCCTGGTAGTCTGCTAGCTTGCTTATAAAATAATAAAAAGAGAAAATCTAGGTCTCATTATTTTTTTAAGTAAGCTGCATAGATATTTCATTATTTACTTAATATCCTGGGAACGATTATTGCTTTTAAAGCATGTTTAACAAGATTTGTGAGCTGCCAACTTCCGCTTTTAAATCTTGCTCATTTATATCGATTCTTTATTGCTATTAATAAGCTGAATCATAATTAAAAAGAACTGAAATTAATGGATGTATATTTTTTAGCCGCTTGTTAAAAAGAAACGTCAGCTTTTAAAATAAATTCCTATTTATTACCACGACTTGTTCTTACAAGAACAGAAGAATGACAAAAAAAGAAATTTAGGAAGCTTAAAAAGCTCATAAAAACTTTTCTAATATAACATACCAAACTACTTCGCAGTATTGAGAAAAAAGAACTTTTTTCCCGCCATTCTTTTTTGACTTCAACGTTTTAATTAGTCATTGTTACTTAATCTTGAAACCGGGGTTACATGTTCTTGGTTCTTTTAGAAACAGGACACTGAGGTCGATGATAAATGGCAAGCAGTTGTCTTTAATTACCAAGGTTCTTTCGTCCTTGCCGCTAATGGTGCATTAATTACTCCACTTTTAAGATAAAAGGGGAAGCAGAATATTCACGACAAAAGAGTCCTGATTAATACGCCATGATGGGCCTTGTTGTTGTTTTGAATATTCCTCAGATAGATGGCGCTCTACAATCTAACCAATATGGATGTCATCACATTTATATTCAAATACATATTAACGTGGAATTATTGGTAGTTATAAATATATTTTGATACATAACGTTATTACGTGTTTTAATTCATTTATGATATATTACGCAGCATTGATTTATTTGAAATTGAAACAATTTGTTATTTTGTATATTCCCTGAAAGTTGGTACTACATACACTATGGTTTCTTGGCTTATATAAAATTCACATTCCAAATAAGTTAACATTTACTACATATAGTTAGTAATTTACTTTTATACATATCATCCATTTTCATATATTTCTTGATTGAGTAATGATTTGCCCAATTGATATGCAGATACTACTTATATAAGGTGGAAATCGCGTTAGATATGCAGCCAGTTAATGGATGCACATAGTTTCAGTCATAAAATGGTATCTCTACATAGGAAACGAGCATGCGCTATGAACGAGACCACCTGCAGCGTTCCTGGTGGCGAAATCTGGAAATTAGAGGCCCTGTCTCAAAAAGTACTGGAGATACGGGAAAAAAGTAAATGAGAAAATTTGTCAGGGTCATCGATTTAGTAGCAAATAAATGCCCATGTGTAATAATTACTTAAATTAAAGGTAGAAAGTACAAATTTAAACATGTCCCCTTTGAAACTAGAGTTCATTTTTTTAGTAATCAGTAGGCAAATTATTCATTCGTGACGAAAAAATGACGCAAATAACAACACCTGATAATCGCACTTTTCGCTTTCGGTTTAAGATATTAATGAACATGGATTGTTATTTCCTATTAAATCGACGATGCAGAACATTTTTTTACTCGACTTTCTTCAATATCTTCAACAATTTTCGAGAAGTTCCACATTTTGACGCTAGGAGTGCTGCGAGTAATCTCCTATTCGCTTTTACGTGCATACTTACTTTCCTATGTGAAGAAGGCACTTTCAAAACTATTGCTACATCCCTCCACAAATTAAATGGGTGCCTTTTTTAAGTTTTCGTACATGTATATAACGCTTTCTTGGAATTAGGTCGTTACGGTCATCAACAAATTCATATCCAAACAATATATATCATTTAACTCTTCTTTATTCAAGTCTGATACTGCAATTTCATTTCTTATGTTCCACATTTGTTTTATGCTTTTTCCCATGTACTTAATATATCTCAATATTATATATTGTTTTCAACATTCATCATATAGATATCACATCCCTCTATCTGGATCATTACTTTCTCTTGAAACATAACCAGAAATATTAGTAGTTAGTCATGCTGTTAGATTGCAAATATTGCATCAACATCATTTTTCGGTTTTGTCAGTATTTTTAATTAATTTAATTTTTGCCATTAAAGTTTATTTCATCTCTTGTGGCAACTTTGGCAAATTTTGAAATTCAAACGATAATTTTAGCCGTTTCATTTAATTTCTAAATTTTACTTAATTATTTAATTTGTTTTCGATTTAATTATTATTTGTCTTAACTTTTGTTGTTGTTTCCATTAAGGTTTCAACTTTATTAATTTTTAAATTCAATTTTTGCAACGGGATTATTTCTTCGCCATCTTGGTTTGCGTAGGTTTTTGGTGTTATGAGGCTTTGGCGTCTGGCTTTGGAAGCGTTTTCCGTTACGATTGGAACTTCTTTTGTGTGCTTCTCTGAACGAGTGAAGGTATTGGCAGCTGCAGGTTCCAGGGCCTTTTTAAGGCTACTGGGGACCTTAAGGCCTTCAGAGAGTCAATCATTTTTATTTTCCGTTGGAGCAAAATGATGAAAGTGTTGTATTCTTCAACAAGATTTTTTCGTGTGATGATGTAAGCTTTGGTTCTGCAAATTTGAAATCTTCTGGATTCTGCGAATTTAAAACCTTCATGCAGTGAATGGTGTCATCGAAGGAAAAAAGTTTTTTCTTTTTATCTTTCTTTGTTCAGATGAGAATTGGAGAAGGTTGTGACAGCTTTTGGTGCTAAAATTTTCGATAAAAAAGGGTCAGTAGCTGGAGTGCACTGATTGTTCAGGCCCTGCACTGGGGATGATCAGGGTGCAAATTCTTCAATGGCCTGCTCTTCAACATTGTTTGCGTTAACAGTTTGTTGATGGAAATGTGCATGGAAACTTGTTAGTGACCGGTAATGCGACTGAATTGCCTCGGGGCTGATGGCGTGATTTTTGATATTACAAGTTCTCCGAGTTTTTCATGCAGCGTGCGTTTTAGTTAGTTTTTTTTACAAGCGAAACAAAGACTGTGATGTGCTTTGTAAATGTTCCGCCATTTTTGCAGAATCAAGATGTTTCTTAAATTTGTGGTTTCTACCTAATATCCTTATTAGTATATATTTTTTGAGCCTGCAGTGCGTTGTATTATGTGTAGCTACATATTTTTATTTTGCTTATTACATTTTTTTAAATGTGCATCATCTTGTATATGTATAACTTGTGGCAGTGTTAAAGTAATTTAATTTAAACTATTTTAAAATAAAAAAGATTTAAATTCATAGATTTTGATTCTGTTTTAATTTCTCAAATTTGTTTTCACAACTAAATATGTACTACCACTATATGCGAATTCACTTTTAATTAAGTAGCTAGGGTTTTCAGGTCAGCAAAGGTAGGTGATTATATCAGTATTGCTTATTGTTGTGTTATTCGATTTAGTACCCAGAATTAATTAATTGTTCAATATATATTATAATTTAAATTTTATTTCTGGGCATCTACCTTGCTTCAGTATTTTTATAAATATCCTAGCTGTCCCATCCAATATATTTATTGCCGTAATATTTGGTCCCCCAACATATTTAATTTTAACATTTTAGCCTTAAAAAGGCCCTGGGACCTGCAGCTGCCAATACCTTCACTCGTTCAGAGAAGCACACAAAAGAAGTTCCAATCGTAACGGAAAACGCTTCCAAAGCCAGACGCCAAAGCCTCATAACACCAAAAACCTACGCAAACCAAGATGGCGAAGAAATAATCCCGTTGCAAAAATTGAATTTAAAAATTAATAAAGTTGAAACCTTAATGGAAACAACAACAAAAGTTAAGACAAATAATAATTAAATCGAAAACAAATTAAATAATTAAGTAAAATTTAGAAATTAAATGAAACGGCTAAAATTATCGTTTGAATTTCAAAATTTGCCAAAGTTGCCACAAGAGATGAAATAAACTTTAATGGCAAAAAATTAAATTAATTAAAAATACTGACAAAACCGAAAAATGATGTTGATGCAATATTTGCAATCTAACACATGCATATTAGTTTTCTGTACTTAGTACCTAATATAATGACCCAACATGATGAAACCGACTTCTCTTGAAACATTACCAGAAATATTAGTAGTTAGTCATGCATATTAGTTTTCTGTACTTTGTACCTAATATAATGACCCAACATGATGAAACCGATTTCTCTTTTAAAATAACCAGAAATATTTGTAGTTGGTCATGCATATTAGCTTCCAGTACTTAGTACCTAATGTAATGGTCCAACATGATGAAACCGCCTTCTCTTGAAACATAACCAGAAATATTAGTAGTTAGTCATGCTAGTTAGTAGTCATAGTAGTAGTCAGTCATCATATTTTCTGTACTTAGTACCTAATATAATGATCCAAGATGATGAAACCGACTTGGTATGGTTTATGACGGCTTACAAAAAAGGATTTATAGTTTGGGAAGTATTTAGGCACATCTGGCCTCTGATGAGATCATATATGTTGATAATATAGATGTCTAATCTATGATGAGATGATTTATGTCGATTTGTTGACTGTCGATTGTTGACCGGTCTCTGATTATGTATAATATTAATCTATGATGATGTAGGCCACTGTGGTTATCTCTAAGTTTGCATTCCCAGATGAGATATTATGAAATTATAGGTAGGTATTATTTCATTTTGATGAACTTTTTGCTTCGTAAACTTCATATACGACTTATGCTGATGTCTGAGTTAGCCACTTACCCTAAAATCCAAACTCGTTTAAAATTATTGAAATGTTACCTTTTTCACTATCGCATCATATTCACTTCGGTGACGGCTCATCAGCTGAGAAATGAACAGTGCTTCAAGAGCAATTTCTCAAGGTTAAAAATGCACACAAAATTTATGTTTATTATTTAATAGAAAAGAAGACCCCCTTTTATCAGTTCACATTTTTGCGAACCTGTAATTTCACTACCCAGCCATGTTAGTCCTATGGTTTGAAAGTGACATTTACAGAGGTTTTATAGGATGTCGGAGAATGGAATTCAACCTCGGCGATAAATTTGGTGACAAAATGAAGATTCTCGAAAATGCCAGAATTGTCTTTCTATCTCTATTAGGGGCAGAGTTATGGAGAATCTTCGAGATATTTCTATGATACGTCACATCCTGTCGGAAAAGAGTATAAATACCGGCTTACTCAACGAGGAATGAATCTCTTTGGAGTCTTATTCGAAATGAGATTTGGTCAACTGTTAGAACGCTAAACGCTATTGTTGGCGCTGTTTCTGTTATTATTTGTGATTTGCTATCTGCTTGTGTTGTTAAACTATGCTGTTCCTTTTGTGATACCTGTATTTCTTGTTTCCTGGAATATTCCTTAAATAAAGCGTCCTTTTTAATTTTCCTGCTTCTGGACTGCTTCCACAATTCAATCACCGGAAGATTTTCGTAACAATAATTTTTATACCTTATATCCTCGAAATTAATACTTGTTATCGCACTCATCGGTAGTTTCGATTGATCATTCGGCAATAAATATGGCGTCCGTCTGGATCACGGATATTGTGTGCATGCTGTAAAATCATACTAGGTTTTTTATTAGGTCCTATTTTTAGGGAAATACGATTTTCTATGGTAGACGATTTCAATTTACAGACGTTTACCTGAATTATATAAGTAGTTAATACGTTTATTCAATCTAGTCATAAATGAACATTTTTAAGCGAATATTGTTAAGACTACAATAAAAACCGTCAATTTCTGTTTCCCGTTATCGTCTAAACGTAGATTTATAGCTTTACAATAATTTCTCTATATTATTACACTCATATTGAACTCTATATTGATCCTTTGGTAAAATTCAACACGTATGCTTTATTCACTTTTAAAGGATTTTATTTTCATTTTTGTATCAAGCCAGCTGTGATCCCGTGACTGCACACATATATTAGAAGATCTCTGTTATCCATCTATTCGGTTATCCGTCATTCCGACAACTTCGGATAAATTTGGAACGCATTTCTATAAATGTTCTGTTATTGTACTAAATGTACTAAGAGAGATTCCCCAGTATCACAGAAATATTATATAATATTGCACAATGTTATACAATATTATGAACGCCGAGGAACACAGAATAATGTAACAAAGTATTGTATTGAATGTATCAGTATTTCCGAGAGATTAAATTTTCACAAATGATATAAAAACGATGCTTTTCATAAAAATCTTCATTTTAACTCAGGATATCACTCAATTCGAGGTTTTATTTCAAAACACTCCACTGGAACAATTATTCTTTAAAATGCTGAATATTATATCATACTAAACAATACAATGCATAAAATATTTTAATTTCTATATTTATCTATGTTTATCAGTATTATAAGGTGAAGTTATTCTTACCGTCGACAGATGGCAGCATGATGACACTGTGACACTTCATTATCAACGTTTAATCATATCTCCGAGAAAATATTTGACAAAATGTTCATTTGAATAATAATGTTTACACAATCATTTTGTTTTACTGTATATAAAAGGCGGGCATGATTCAGCTAAAGACGTTAACCATAAAACAGCTCTCACATATGGATTATCTATCGTTCTGTGAAAAAAAATGTTGAGTGTTATTCTCATCGTAAAAATATGTACGTGATTCATTGTTGCGAACCTTGTATTTCATTTTCAATCAATACTGTAATTATAAATGTTAAAGGCGTCTCGTAATACATTGAAAGAGGAATAAGTAAATTTCAAGATTATTTTTAAACCTTTCAAACATATTATTATAATTACTTTTAAACCTTATTGCCTTAATTTATTAAATTAGCAAACTTAGATATAAGAGCTAAAATTGCTTCCTCTTCGACTTCTAACTTCATTTTGAACTCGAAATTGTAACGTTAAAAGATAATTTAATTAAAAAGACTATTCGTATTAATTGCTAATGTGCATGAAATTTCGTAGAGATCAGAACTCTGTAACTACATTTTTTATCATCATTTACGCTCTCTGGTGCAAGTTTAGCTTGTCCAGTGGTAAGGTGCCGGTTTGGTATGCGGAAAGTTCCGGGTTCAAAGCTTGCTGTAAGTAGAGGTGTTGAAAAAATAACAAAGTGTGTTCAGCACTTCGAAATTAAGTGATTAATATTTTTCCATGCTCCTAAAATGTATTTTTAAAATATTCACTATTTTGTTATATTATGCAATATTATATAATATTATTCAGTAATAGTACAATATTATTTAATATGGTATAATATTATACAGTATTATATGATATTATCCAATATTATATAAAAAACATTGCACAGAATTGAAAAAGTCTTACGTTTTGCATTGTTTCAATACTGGGAAAATCTTATACAATATTACTTTTTCGAATTTTATGATATTAGACAATATTATGTGCTACCTGAGTTATTCATCTTCATTTTAACAAACGGCTTAATCAAGATAAAACAGGATTAAAATTAACCTTTCACTCAACCTAGCAGTAAATGAACATGTTTCAATGTGTTTAGGCAAAATGGAACAGCATAATTACTTGTGTCGTATGCATAGAAAATTAAATTGAAGTGGCATCTATCCTCCTAGTAAAAATGATTCACTTCAAAACAGTTTTTAAAAACACACTTTTATTTAGTTTACTAAAAATTATATTTTTTATTTTAATTATTTTCTACTTTTAGTCTTTAATTTATAATTCATTATTACAAATATTACGGAACTTGAAATTTTTTCTCAAATTCGCAACTAGGTGGCGCCGCTTGTATGAAATCAAAGTTTTATTACATATATGGACTAACTGACAAGTAAGCTTTAAAATTTAAAAAATGCATTGTCATCAAGGATGCACAAGTATACAAAATTTCTAAACACTAGCAAATCAGGAAGAGAGTGACAAATAGATTGCAAAATTGAACCTTTACGAACACAAAACTAGTGAAGTTCAATAAAAGTGTTTAAAAGAACAATAAAAATTTGAATTTAAATTGTGCTGAAATACAATAAAATATTATCTTCTAGTTTTATTTAATTTAAATAATGTCGAAATACAATAAAATGTCACCTTCTAGTTATTTTTTCAACTATTGAAGTATCACAATACATGCAGGAAAAAGAAGCTCCATTTCTATGAGCTTGACAAATTGAAAAGAAAGAGAATTTTTTAAATATTGTCAGAACATTAAACAAATTTCGAAATGACTGCCTTTCATATCACATCAGACGATACCAACTCCAATGTCAAGAATATGCTCAAATGTTTAAAAATCAGTTTAAATCTTCTAGTTTTAATTAATTTAAATAATGTCGAAATACAATAAAATGTCATATTCTAGTTATTTTTCAACTATTGAAGTATCACAATACACGCAGGAAAAAGAAGCTCCATTTGTATGAGCTTGACATATTGAAAAGAAAAGGAAATTTTCATATTGTCAGAACATTAAACAAACTTTCGAAATGACTGCCTGAAATATCACTCAAAACGATACCAACTCTAGTATCAAAAATATGCTCAAATATTTAAAAATCAGTTTAAAAAATTCACAGAATCAATCCAAATTTACCGTTCTGCTCTTCAAAATGAGGTTACCAACTCATTTCTACTTAACATTCTGGAAATAATTCTTTTACTACGTGGGTAAAAAGGCTCCCAAACCATTTCCAGAATGACTTCCCATAATCACCTTTTCCCAATTAATACCTTAATGGGCAATATATTTCAGGAACGTAGTTTTCTGCCAATGTTGTTGAAGAGGAAACGAGTGCCAGCTTAATAACTCTCCTAATAAATTTTCTTCTTCGCAGGTGTTATTTCGTTTGAATAGAATACAGCTGAGATCGTTTGGTGAAAAAAAACAATAAACGAAATATTATTAATTTCTTTTTTGGTATAAAGGAAACAATAAAACACTGCGCAACTCTGTTGCTAATGAAGTAATTCTTTTGTAATTAATTGTATTCGAAATGTTTTCGTTGTCTGTATTTATTGAGGAAATATAAAAAGCGATTTAATGTATTTTAAAGGCATAACTGTAATTTAGAAATTTAAAAAATATTTTTTCAGCCAATTTCTTTGTATTTTTTCTTTACTAAAACACTTTTGAAACGACAGTGTAATATGCGTATTGAAAATTTGTTTTATTTAAAAAATTTCCTTTTCATTTCTTCTCCAATGTATAATCATCAGTTATTTCAAAAACTTTAAATGTCATTTATTAAATGTCCTTGTTATGAATTTTGTTTAGTTACGACGCTTTTGTTTTTCATTTTAAGCTTTGCGCTCTTTATTTTTAGTTAACATATATCATACAATAGTTTCTAGATGACAATAGCATTTGCGCGAAAAACTTATTTTATTTCATTCTTCCTCTTACAGTAAAGTTCTATTATGTCGGATAATTTAAATATAGAGAAAATTAATTTAGTAATTATTATTTCAATAATTACATATAATTATTATTTCAATAATTACATACACAAAATTAAGGATACGATTGTAAAATTATGTGATAATTATAGCACTGTTATTGCAAAAATTTTTTATTCATTAATTTTTTCTTCGTTCGTTAATTTTTTTATCAATGAATATAAAACAATAAATTGCAGTTATCATTGTTGAGTATATTGCAATAGTTTAGGTTAATTCATTACAATAAATAGAATTTAAAATTACTATTTTTATGTTAATAGTTCTTTTTAACGTTTGCCTGGACATACTCACATTTTGGGTGAAAAAATTGTCATTTTTGAGTAATGAATTTTGTGTTTTAATTAAATCACTAATTTCAACTCGTTTTATTAAAAGTTTTTCTATAGCTTTATTTCGATATACAAAGATATACTTCAATATCTAGATGTTTTTTAATGCATTTTCAACAAATGTCATTATTTCTTCATCATTCATACTGTCTGCATTTTTGTGAGGCAAAGTAATTCTTCAAAGAAGAGATTACAGATTTATGATTTTACCGGCTTTAGATACCTTGGTTAAATGAAACATTTCATAGCTTTACCCGTTCCCTCAATCATATTGTCGCTGAATATAGAGGTTTTAACGTAGGACTACGTTCCTCCCATTGGGGTCTCAAGAAGGAATTTGATTCACACGCCAAAACGCCACAAAAAACGTTGTATGGGAGATCCTTTATATATCGGTAACTACGTATGTTAAAAACATAACTAATGTCTTATTTTAGAGATACACGGAAACAACAGAAGTTACAAAATAAAAATTTAAAATCAGAACTGTAGTTCAGCGATTACCGAGTCGCAAAGTTGGGCAAAAATACGCATGAATTGGTGACGCGATCCTCTATATCTCGGTAGCTACATATCTTAAAAACATATCTAATGCCCTATTTTACAGATAAACAGAAGTTACAAAACAAAAATTGAAAATCGGAAAAGAGTCACGCGAGTAAAGTAGTCCTACGCCTTTAACATCAGCGGCTGTTTGAAAAAGACAGCCTCCCGTCAAATATTGTTGGCGTCTTGTGCAATTAACATCTAGTCGTTCATTGGGCATTTTTTAAAGACAAAACAAACATTTATTAAACAATGAAACGTATTCGTAACATCTTCTTCAACGTACATATCGCGTAACTTACCTCCTGCACTACTTTGTTCTTAAAAGAAAAATCAAGTTAGCATCTAGCTGTTGCCATTCCTCTGTGGAAATCCTCTTTAATAAGAATAAATAAATTACACTCATGCCTTTATCAGCCATAAATTAAATATTCTTTCGATTTTTGAGGTAATGCTTTCGCCTGCACACGAACGGACACACATACAGAATTTTCATTGATGGATTTAGAGGATAATTTAATGCAGATTTAAAATTTTGGTGTAGTAATTAAATACCAAATTTCACACATCTATTTTATTTCGTTTTTTATTTATAGTGTCCATAAAGAGAGAATTAGACAGATTTGACATCAAAAATGTTATTTTTGGATTTCGAAGGACTAAAGTATGGCGATGCATCACAATCTCCAGATCGAATTTTTTGTCAATTATAATACTGTCTTTATATTCTTCGAATAAGGAAAAGTAAAAAGTCCAAATAACTTAAATACAAAATTATATGATATCCTAGAAGCAATAAGACAAATCTAATTTTTCCCTCTTAAATTCTCAACCTGTTGCAAACCATTTCCAATTTCTCACGCAACCTATAAAAGAAACATACTAGAAACTACATAATCCTACAACAAAAAGCAACCGACCTTTCACTTCTGGCAAATCCCGAAAGTTAAAAGTCAAATCTTCTGATTTCGAACATTATTCCAACTTTTTTTATGTTACACTCGTCTTACGATTAGTTCTGTTGTTTCTTTTTTAATTCTCTATTACTGCTTTTTTCAGTTCATAATGCCTGTAACTAAGTACAAAAAAAAAACCTCGCGCCCGAAGTCTTACGCTTCGTTGCAGTAGCTTTCCCATAATGCACCGCGACCGCATTTCTTCATTGCTACGCTAGTTTTTGCTCCGATTTCCTAGTGTTGCTTCAAAAAGGGGAATTAATGCAACAAAACCAAACTAAACTAAGAAATCCGTTTAGGAAAGTGTTCATGTTTCTGATTACGCAAAACGCAGAAGTTTTGGCTCGGAAAATATCTCATTATCTAAAAATAAAATGGTGTATAACATGTTAATAAGAAAGATATCAATTTTTCTCTTAAGTTCTCAACCTGTTACGAACCATTCCCTATTTCTTACCCAACCTCTAAAACAAACATTCTACAAACAAAAAGGCGTTTTACTCCTACCAAAACCCGAATGTTAAAAGTGAAGTTTTCTGCTTTCCAAAGCTTATTCCTACTTTTTCATGTTACACCCTTCTTACGGTCTGTTGTTTCTTTTTTACTTCTTTACTCTGGCTTTCTTTCAGTTCATAATGCCTGTAACTAAGTGCAAAAAGAAAACTCGCGCCCGAGGTCTTACGCTTCGTTGCAGTAGCTTTCCCATAATGCCCCCACGACCGCAATTCTTCTGAATTTCATTGCTACACTAGTTTTCGCGCTGATTTCGAAGTACAAGTTGGCAACACTGCTGGCACCGTACAGTCTAAGTAAAGGGTAAAAAGTAAAAGGGTTGCATAGCCTCCATAGTTTGTTTCTTTTTGCTATACGGTATACCAATAATCTAGTTTCGTTTTTCTCACAGGAGCAGTAAAGTGTGAAAGGAATATTTTTTTTCGTTACTTTTTTCCGGACTGAACCAGCGTGTGAAAACTGCGAAGGAAAAAATTGTTTTCTGTTAGATGGGATCGTTATACGTGGGTTTCTTACTAAGACGATGTCTAGAATTTGTTGTTTTACTTTCTTCTTCCACATTTATATCACGTTCCAGAAAAGGGACTTTTGCGAGATAGTTTGAAGTAAGTCACTGAGCAATTTCTTTTGATAATAGAGAAGATATGGAATAAAAATAATGGTTTAAAAGATATTTCATTTCATAAAATATTTTCTGCCCCTTGGGTATTTTATACTCTCAAACGTACAGTACAATTTCATTTTATTAGTGAAAATATCTTTATGGTCATAATCTGCCCTTTTTAATGTCATCA
>BGPR01010499.1:18343-52283 GCA_013235015.1 Araneus ventricosus
AGTTACAGGCATTATGAACTGAAAGAAAGAGGGAGTATAAAGAAGTAAAAAAGAAACAACAGACCGTAAGACGGGTGTAACATGAAAAAGTAGGAATAAGCTTTGGAAAGCAGAAAAGTTGACTTTTAACATTCGGGTTTTGGTAGGAGTAAAACGCCTTTTTGTTTGTAGAATGTTTGTTTTACAGGTTGGGTGAGAAATAGGGAATGGTTTGTAACAGGTTGAGAATTTAAGAGAAAAATTTAGACGTTCCTTATTAACATGTTATATGTCATTTAATTTTTTGATAATGAGATTTTTCTAGCCAAAACTTCTTCCTTTTTCGTAATCAGAAACACGAACTCTTTCCTAAACGGATTTCTTAGTTTAGTTTAGTTTTGTTGTATTAACGTCTCTTTTTGAAGCATCACGAGGACTATGGACCTTATGCACCGTTTGGGTTCGAGAGTATAAAAAAACAGCTGTGGAGGAATAAACAAAACGATCGGCCTATAAGCGACTCAGAAATAAAAGCAGTTCTGAGTCAGCTGTTTAAGACTGACCAATGGCTGCCTCCGGCAGGTCACGTGTCGGAGGATGTGACGTCACATGCATAAGGTCCATTCAGTGACGGATTTCGTAATTTTGAACCGCAGTCAGATGACGAGGTCGACACTTGAGAAATCACCCTCTCTCTCCAATCATCCGCACGATACCAGTCAGAGGACGTTTGGCCATTGCGTATACTTTAACTTGCAACAGCCCTGACGAAGGATCTTTATTGGAATCAGGTTTCGAACCGGGAACCCTCCGGCCCTGAAGTCAATACCTTAGCATTAGGTCACTGCGAAGCTATGGATTTCTAAGCAAGAGGGAAAATTTTCCGATCATAATTAAAGAATTATTGAAATTCCATCAAAATTTTTTTTAAATGCCGATGCATAGTATGAATTGTTTCGGCATTTATATTCTTCTCGCAAAAGTATATCCTTCTTCGATACTTACAAATAATGGCACTGATTCTGAATAATAATAGTAGACCTCTCAATTTTCATCTAATTCATAAGTGTCCTGAATATAATTACCGATTTCTCGACACCTTGTATTCAATCGAAATTTATCTCATGATTAATTTACATATAAAGGTTAGCAAACACAGTAACCACTTCATTTTTTGCTATTCTTTTTCACTTTCTCGTATACGAAGTATACAAAGAGAAAGTATTGTAATCGTCGAAAAATTCGAACTCCAGATTTTGACGAATCTCCACGTTCTAGACTTCCCTGAGTCCGAAAAACACAATTTTAGAATTATGTCTGTCTGTCTGTGAACACGATAACTCGAAACCTATTAGAGCTACGGGGATGAAATTTGGTATTCGATCTTGACACATAATTTGTAGGTTTCTGTCAAAGTGTGGACAAAATCCGTCTGCGGAAAGTCTGTCTGTCTGTCTGTGCGCGTTTATGTGAACTCTATAAATCAAAAACTTGAATATCTAGATAGATACAATTTGGTACACAGTTTTATCTTCAGAAATGTAGGTCCGTATCAAAGTTCAGCCAAATTCGTCAAAGGGTTGACTGTCTATCGGACTGTATAATCGGATACTTGTAAAAATTATATCTCCTAAACTCTTTGGCTTAGATAAAAAAAAAATTGGTATGACGGTTGATAACATTAATTATAGATCTGCGCCTAAATTTCAGTTCAATAGGTTAAGAAAAAGGCTTTCAAACTGCATAATCAATTTTTTTACTTCCGTGATGGAAATCTCTGCGCATGCGTAAGCTCTTCAGCGATAGCCAAACAATGTCATTTTCTCCTGTTTTCTTTTGCTCGCAAACGCCCTCGCATTAACGGAGCTTGCTAGAGTGCGATAGAAAATAAATATTTCTAAGTTTTAATACGTACGCATCTCTTTGGTCTTGATTCTTTACGTAAATATTTTACAATCGCTATAATATACAATGAAAAACCTTCTGAAAGTCATTGCATTCTGGGTTACAGTAAGTTCGAATTTTTTATGCACAGAGGAGGAGGGAAAATGACAAATTTTCGAGAAGTATTCGAGCAAGTTTAGGGAGGCCACTCCGCTGGTTTTGACGGAGTTTTCCGAAATTTGATACGGACCTACATTCTTGATGATAAAACTGTGTACCAAATTTTATCTATCTAGCTATTTAAGTTCTTGAGCTATCGTATTCACGTGATCAGACAGACTTCTCGTGGACGGAATTTGTATAATTTGATAGAAACCTCCAAATTATGTGTAAAGATTGCATATAAAATTTCATCGCTCTAGCTCTAATAGTTTTTGAGTTATTCTGTTCACAAACAGACATAATTTCAAAATTGTGTTTTTTGGACTTAAGGAGGTCTAAAATGGAGAGATTCATCAAGATCTCGAGTTCGAATTTTTTGCCGATTGCAATACTTTCTCTTTGTGTACTTCGTATACGAGAAAGTAAAAATGGCAAATCAACTGGGACAGCGGAGAAACCGGCCAGAACATATACCAAATTTAACCAAAAGTTGAAACCACATCAGTTCCATGGCAAAGATCAGCAATTCATTTTGAACAGGGCATGGGCACTTTCCTTATCTCCATCGGTCCCATCTTACTCATCGACTAGCCTCTCTTTCTGTGATGAACATGGTAGTCCTATTCATTACGCCACGGAGTGTCCCCTAACAAGTTCACATAACCTTGCAAAACCTACAACAGACCTTAAACAACTATGGTGGCAAAGAGTAATGTTGAATCCTCTTTTCTGGGCTCTTTCTGTGATGAACAAGGTAGCCCTATTCATTACGCCACGGAGTGTCCCCTAACAAGTTCATATCACCTTACAAAATCTACAACAGATCTTAAACAACTATGGTGGCAAAGAGTAATGTTGAATCCTCTTTCCTGTGCTAAGATTCGAAATCCTAAGCGCTTATCACACGGACAAAAATACAGTCAACGCAAGCGCCAACTCAACTGTATCTCCAACTCTGATCCCAATTTCAACCGAACTAGGGTTGCCAGCGTTGGGTAAGAAGTTGGTAGCAGTTTTTATTTTCCGACCGTCAGAAATATAACTCTATCCTTATATTTGGCGAAAATCTTATTCGTGGTTGTTTGTTGTTGTCGCTTGTTTTGATTTTATACCCGTTATTAACCATCCAGCGGGCGCGCCTGCACAAATTTTACGACAGATCGTGCATCGTATTACATAAATATATATTGCTTTTTTACAAAAATAAATACAACTTTTATTTATGTTATCTTTATTTATTAGCTTAATAGTAAACAAAGATTTTATAAATAAATATTGCGCTTAAATTTATAAAAGAACGATATAAATATGTAATACGATGCACAATACAAGTATCTTTTTAAAACGCGCGCCCGCTGGAAGGTTAATAAAAAAGATGGACAGAAATATGAGGCAATGCATATCAGCTGGGGAACGACCACTTCATGGGAGCCGCCATCTTTGAGTATGACGTTGGGTGTTATGACGAAAGCAGCCAATAATTCATCTGATTGGTTCAGATACAAGGTTGGGTCAACTCTGTCGCGAGAAATCGACAGGGTTGAGTGTATTTTCCTCAACCCCTACTTCCATATCAGACGGCAGATTAAACTCAATTCTCAAGTTTTGAGTTGAAAGTGCGGTTGAGTTGAGGTTTGGGTTGGAAATTTTTGCTCGTGTGATATGGCTTTTACGGATTTCCTTTACAAGAATGAAGAACTTCTCTTCAAATCATTATATGTTAAATATTTGTTATATGTTTATATGCTTTATTTGTTGTCTCTTATATGTTCATTTCTTCTTTATTTCATTCACAACTGTTTAAATTCTTGTTCGAATTCAAAATTGTTAAAAAAATCTAAGATTATAAAACACCAATTTACATTTATTTCAAAAAGTTCCAAACGGCCGACAAGCAGCCAGACGTCCTGGCTCCGAGTTCGGTTGTATACTCTGATGATAAGGATAAAGATAAAATATACTCCGATAAAATATACTCTTGATATACTCCGGTGGGGTACACAAAGTGTTAATCCTTATTTTTCTTACGAAATATTCGTTTCCAAAATTTCGTATTTCCGCGAAAGACATGTATTCGTTGAAAAATATGCTTTGCAAAAGTGTTCGTTGTCTGATTTACTATTTGACCAAATCGTCCATTAACTAGTCACCCTCTGCTTTTTGCTTCACGTTCACACAAATTCAGGTATTAAAATCAAATGTTGCGGTAATCTTGATCCTATCTTTGTGAGTATAACACGCAATTACATTTCTTAGATTATTATATGAAATTACATTTGCGTTAATACTGCGAAATAGTAAATATTTTAACAGAAATTTCAAAAGGTAAATTCTTCGTTGAAGATCTTAAATGGCTTTGTAAATCTTTAATATAGGAAAATTTTGTGACATACATTTTGCATTTTCTTTACTTATTATTTTTACTCTTTACTTTGCATTGATTGTTATGTTCTGGTTTGATATGAATGTAATTTTATTATCTAGATTTAAAATATCACACTTCCAAGACATTTATAAAAATTTATTACATTCATCTCTTTCCTTAATCTTACACTGATTCAAGAAAAGGATATATAAAGTTGGATATGTGAAAACTTGCATATAAGTTTTGAAGCACCTCACTTGATAAAATATGCAAACACGCTTTGAAAAATCAAAAAGTATAATCATCTAACAAAATACTTACGGCATTTTCTAGTCCTTTCTTTAGTTGGTTGTAACGAGTTGCATCTAAGTGAGCTAAATCCACATTTTGATCGTACATTTTGAATTGAATCAAGTAACGAGTTCGACCTGCAGACAGAAACAAACAAAAATTATTATTACGGATTTACGATAATAAGCAAAATAAGCAAGAACACTTGCTAACGGTATTACTAATGAATATAATGAATAACAGTGGTAACTTTGAATTAATTCTTTCAATAGTGAAATACTCTAAACGCCCCTTCAAGCAAAGAACGGAGGGCGCCCGCGGTGCCCAAATATACCTCTGAAATTTCCATTCCCTTTCATTAAATGTGATTAATGGAATTGGCCTGCGTTCTTTGTTCATTAGAGTGATACACTCAGATGGTTTTAGTGGATAGAGAAAAGTTCTTAGAACACATTTCATCCGAACTTATTTATTTTTTGTCGGACAAAACTTCAATTTCTGTTCTTCACATTTGCATAATGTTCGTTTTATCTGCTTTTGGTGAAGAAGAGGATTTGAACCTTGGTTTGTTATGACGACATTCCAAAGACGGGAATGTTTAGTTCTTGCATAAGTATATATAGCAGAATTGGAGTGATGTCTTATTATGATGGATTATCATGATGATATGTTTTCCTTATGAACTCGAGTTGAGTTCATTCATCAGTTTTAAATGTTTTTAATAAAATTAGTCTTCCCGAAATTGTGGCTCCTTGTTATATCATCGTAAGAACTGCTGCCACACTCTACACAAACATCACTTTTAATAAATCCTCCAATTAACCATCGGCTAAGCAGAGTCCTTTTCGTATATCTACCCATTCAGAATACAAGCTGCCATTGCGGTTTTAGAAGGGGATAAGGAATTTCTCATATCTCTAAAATAGGGTTAAGGGCATTCCAGTATTCTAAGGTCCCTGAGTACCAAGGGGTTTAGGAATCAGAGGATTAATTTACACTAAAAATATAATAAAGGATTTTTCATTTTTTTATAGCCAACTGTTCATTATGGAACCCTAAAAAATATTCCTTTTAACATTCAAATTCTGTGTTTGAGTGCCGTCTCCTTTAAAAATTGTACTGTAAAAGGGGCAAAGTGCGTTTGTATGTATGAAATATGAAATGAACACACTTATACAATGGCCAGGAGATAGCTGAAGAATCTGAATTGAGGAAGGAGGAGATGTTTCTATACTTGCTGTGCTCTTAACTAGCATTAATCGAAAACTGGCAGACAGTTGTGGGGTTCTAGCAACGAATTACTCGCTGCATTCAGGCTGGCTTTTTCTTGATTCCAAATGGGGGTCAGTTCCCTTTGGAAACCTTTCAGAAAAGTCCTCCAACGGGAACTAAGTGAAACTTCCTCAGATACTACCTAGATACACCAGTCTATTTGGCCAAAAGAGGCTGTTTCGCTCCCTTCAATATGTGTTCTTGGTGCGCTAAACCAAGTGAGATTAGTCAACAACAAAATAAGCAACTATTTTATGAATTTCAAATTCACTAAGTGAACAGGTAAAGTGTTTCTAAGTTTGTATAGTTTGCCATGAAAAATTGATACAACTAAAACTTATAATAAATTTAATAACTAACTAGCCGCTCTCGCCGCCATCTGGGCGGGTTCATGACCAGCACCCACTTTGCTCAGCACTACCCCTGCCACCTCGCTGATTTGAGGCTTTCAGCCACTACGTTTTTCAGTTTTAAATACCCTATGAAGATCAGTTGAACAGACCATAAAATCATAGTAGATTTCATATTCTTTGTAGACAACAGATTCCTTTAAAATTGTAAAATCTTTCAATAAATCTCATCTAGCTGTAATGCTTTGTATAAACTTTTCACAAATTTCGTCATAAAAGTCTTCAGATCCATAAATACAGAATGATATCGCCCTAAATAAACAGTTCCCATCACCTAAAATAGATATTTTACAATATTTTTGATATGCCATTGTGATGGAACTGCTGGGATCTATATATTTAAAATAATATGGTAAAACTCTCAGACAGTTCGCCAGCTCCAATCACCAGACGGATTTCGACATTTTTTTCAATTGAAAGGTTATGACGTCTAGATATGTCCTCAATGGTCATCTGTCCTCTCCCCGTCCTCCATTTTCGAACGAAATCGAAAAAACACTTCTCTCCGTTCATTGTCTATGGGTAAACCTTATAGAAATTCCCCAGCCCCAAAATCACAACCGATTTCGGAAAGTTTTATTTTATATGAAATCTTATGACGTCTAGATATGTCATTGGGGGTCGTCTGCCCCCCCACCCCCCATTTTTGAACCAAATCTAAAAAACTCCTTCTCACTGTACATTCTATGGGAAAAAAACCATGGACAGTTTGCTAGAAACGGCAATTGTTATTTCATTTGAAAGCTTACGACGCCTAGATATGTCATCAAAGGTCGTATGCCCCTCACCAACCCCAATTTTTGAACGAAATCTAAAAACATATAAAGAATGTATGATGTTTTTTCTATTTTGTTCAAAAATGGGGTGTGATTGGGGAAATCAACCCATGATGACATATCTAGACGTCATAACCTTTCAATTAAAAAACAATTGTCTAAATCCGTCGGGTGGTTGTTGCTGGCGAACTGTCCAAAAGTTTTTTCCCATAGAGAATATGTAGTGGGAAAGAATTTTTCCGATTTGGTTCGAAAATGGGTGGCGGTGGAGGCAGACGACCCTTTATGATATATATATAGACGTCATAAACTTTCATATGAAACAAAAATTGTCAAAATTGGTCAGAAGGTTGAGGCTGGTGAAGTCGGTGAAGAATTTTTTTACGAAATTATTTTAAATATATAGATATTGAAAAAAGAAATTCAGCATTATAATCTTTTTCTATAATCCTTTGTGAAAGCTTTGTTTCCTTACTGAAAGTGTCTGATTTTTTTAATTCATAAGTTCTCGAAAGTATTCGTTTCCTTTCGAAGAACTATTTCATGTTCCAATATGGACTCAACTACAATATATAAGAAAACAATGAAATTCTTGCATATCACCCTTTGTTTCCAATTCTACAATTGCCACCACGTTCAGCAGTTAATTACTTACGGTACATTTCCCTCAGAATGTTGTGCTTGAAATGAAACACTCGTATTTAAACAGAAAGAATAATACGGTAGATGAATTATGGCAATATTTGCCTCCAAAAGAACGATTTTCGTTTCTAGATTTACAATACATTTCCTGGAACGTATCCATTCTTCTACGAAGAAAGACTAACAAAATCTTCAATAAATCACTGAAGTGCAACGCGAAATGAAATGGGGCGAATTTTGAATGTCTTGCTTCATTTATTTTACTTCCTAGATGGCAACACGGATTTTTAAAATCGCTTGGAAAGATGAAGGACTTTTCGAACAACACTTTGCGATTGTGCTCATTCAATCGGTGATATCAGGTTTCCAAGAAATTTCCATAAAAATTAAAATAATCGATAAATCTTGGAATAGGAAAATTTAGTATTTTCCTATTTTGTTTATGTAAGTACGTTCAGAGAGGCAATTCTAATTCCATCTAGTTTAAGGTTCTTATATATTTCCATTTGCGAACCCCTTTTTAGTAGAAAAAACTTTCGCGAATGTAGTTCCGTCCTAAAAATTTTGTGACAAGCTTAGAGTCGGCAGGTAATTAAGAAAATGAAACATTTAATAATAATAACTGAAACTATATCCAAGCTTAGAATCGGCAGGTAATTCAGAAAATGAAATATTTATTAATGATAACTGAAACGATATCCAAGCTTAGAGTCGGCAGGTAATTAAGAAAATGAAATATTTAATAATGATGAAGGAAACGATATCCAAGCGTAGAATCGGCAGGTAATTAAGAAAATGAAATATTTATTAATGATAACTGAAACGATATTCAACCAGAAATAATTATTCAGAAAATTTTGATTACATCTTTAAAAAATACTCTTTTCTTCACTGTTTTTGGTTTTAACCCTCTAACACCCAGCGAGACGGTCTAAAAATTTCCCCTTAACAACGACGAAGGTCAGTCCGAGGTGGTTGGCTTCTTTTGAGGGGAGGTGTGGTTCTGAGATGGTTTCGGAGATAAGCGAGATAGAGGGTTCAATTATCCTTGCCAACCACAGCCCATTTCCGTGCGCCTTAAGGGAAGGTTATAACAGGGGGTGGGGTTGTGAGGTAAATGGCCACCCAGGTCGGGACAGTCCAATTCATGTCGAATCCTCCCAAAATGACGCGGTTTTAAAAGGGCTAGAAGAAAAAAAGTCGCCTCGGGATTAATACTCTAGCTCCTAAGCTGGCCGTAGCCGGCCATGCGACTTCTATACTAGTGGGGCGGATTTCGGCCGGTTGCTGTTCCAAAAGGGTGGAGAAGGCAGTTGGGCGAGTGGTCATTAAAGGGACCCTTAGGGGAGAGATAAGAGATGAAAGGCCTGTTATTCATATCTCCCACCACCCTTAGTGAGGAGAAAAGAGGGAACTGGGCGGACGAATCCATTCCACAGATCAATTAGTTAGCAAACCTTCGTATACAACTGTACTCAGATTTTGAGAACGCTTAGTAGTAATAGGGTTAAAGAGTTAAATTACTGAAGAGCCTAAATGATTATTGCGACTCTAATGTTCTATATGCATACTGTTTTGATTTGCATTAATTCCTTTTTCCAAAGTCTTCTCCATTCCCAAGATCCCTAACGCTTTAAAAGTTCTCTTGTGGAAAAACTAAACTAAATTCACTTTCCTCTTGAACTACATTCTGGGAATTTGGTGCGCCCTCTGCCGGCGCCAAATCAATTAATTTCTTTGCTTCCGTGCCATACCCCCAATATCAACCATCTGAATTCTTGAAAAATTAGAATGTTATAAGATTTAGAAAAAAGAAATGCGTTACCTTTTTCTGCACAGGTCTTTTTATCTTCAGCCAGATGATATCCAGCCAAGCACGTACACTTATAGTCGCCATGATTTGTGAGTCCACATGTCTGAGTGCATCCCAAGGCAATGCATTGAGCTGAAACATAAAACAGAACGAAAATGTCCAAAAAACCTGAAAAAATTGTGTATAGTTAAAAAATGTATGCCGGAATATTATACTTTTTTTCTATTTAGTTAGATGCCATATACGGCACTTATTGTCAGATGCAGGAAAATGATTTCGATTGTTGCTTTGAGCAACCGTTCATTGTGTTTTAGAGTTTTGATAAGAAACTAAAGACACAGGAAAAACAGATTTGAGGCTGAGACGAGTCTTTCTGTAACCTGTATCCAAAGAAAAGTAAACAGTCAAAAATGGCCCAATTCGCTTTCAAGAAAACTCAAATTGTCCGATATTCGAGCAAAAGCCACGAAAAGAAAGATGTTTTGGGGTGTAATTAAAGGTGATAGTTTTGGTGTAATAGATTCTAGTTTATGAGATTACGAAAAACTATACACGATCACGTGTCCTGACAATTAAAGCTTGACTTTGCACATTAATTGTAGGTGTGAATCGGGCGTGAGTCATAAGGGCAGCCAACGTGTTACAAACAAACAGGAAGTCATTCCTGTATTGTTATAAATTTGAGTAGGGGAGGGTGGGGTAAAACCGGGTAGTGGGGTAAAACCATGTACCCTTGATTCTGGCGATATTAGCTCTTCTTTCTAGCGGACAGATACTGAAATACACTCTACTAGTCAAGAAAAAGGAACAGTCATAGTGGCGCGTTGCAGCTGTTGAATTCACTGCATCTGTGAAGGTTTATTATTAGTGTCACGAAAAGCACTTCCACTTCTACGGAAACAACTCAACTCTACAAGAACTCTAGTGAAATCAGAACTTTCTTTCCTTCTTAAGTTGAAAAGCTGGAGCGTTGCACCTCGTTAAACCTATTCTCAAAAACTCCTGTATCTTAACTATGTAAATATTTTATCTAATTAAATTTTTTAGTGTTCATTACAGAGGAGCCCTCTTCATTGAATTCTTGATTGGTTTACGTTTTCGACATAGCGAGTTTATTCCTTTTTAGAATGACTTTTCTTCAGCGTCGAACTTACGACTCGGCAACTCTGAGTATATATATGATTTGTTAAATATATTGTTTTACTAGCTGTTACCCGCGACTTCGTGCGCGAAGAATTTGAATTATTCTTTTTTTTTAATTCACGAATGTAATTGATTTTTTGCATTTTGAGAGGGGAAAGGAAAAGTTCTGACGGTTGATAATACTTAATTGGACGGCTGACAGGAGTGTACTGTACATGTATGCTGATATAGTTATGTAAATTGTTTATCTATGCTAATATACTTTTGTATACCACGTTATTTGCACGGATGTAGAAGTTGTGTGGGCTGTACACACGTGAACAGGCCATATATAGTTGCCCATGAGAAAAATATGGTTTTTCCAAATGTACGCCTGCCACTTTCAGTGTCTGGCCCTGAGCCTCGCAAATGATATTTTTTAAGGGATTTGTTACCTTTTGAACTGAGATGATAAATCCGTCGGTGTTATCGGAAGGAGTGGAATTAAAACACTCTCTCTTCTCCTATATCAGTCATAACAGTAGCTTTCACGACGTTTGTACCTAGGTGTGTAATTTGTAACCGTGTGTCATTGCGCAGTCTCGGTATATCGAGGTTACGTATTAGTAGTACTGGCACACCGACTTTCAATCTCGGCTTGTCGGAAGGTGCCCCTGACAATTCTAAGATCTTGAAGAGCTCTACAGAATATGATGTTCCTTGTTAATGCCCATTACCGTATCTACAGAAGGATGTTCTGTAATATCTCACTGTGAAAATTAAACAAAACATCAAGAGAATAATTCAATAACGTCATTGGATCACTGTGTAACCGTATTAAAAGCTGTAAATGCTAAGGAAACCGGAAGTGTAAAGTCTCCTTTGTTGTTTATGGTCAAAGAAAGCAATATTTTCTTCTATTAACTTTAACACTGGCAAAAGGGTCCGCGCGCGAAACAGTAATTTGGCTTGAATTTATTGCTATAAGAATAAAAAGTATTGTTAGCAATTACGTTAAAAAAATATTTTGAAACCTTTATAGCAATCAGAGAAAACATTTCATCGCAATGGAATTAATAGCATGAAAAATATCATTTTCTGGGCTTTAAAATGGCATAAAAATAATAGTTGTCTAATAAAGATTTCAGAAGTTATTGGCAAAAAACGTCTAAGCAATAGGCTTAAAAGCGGCTAATGTTCGTTATTTAATTAAATATCTTAAGAACTAATTAACTCTGAAAGTTGAAAATAGCACCTTGTGTGTAAATTTCATGTCGCTAACGTTCACCGTTTAGGAGGAGTTCTTGTGACCGACCAATCGACCGACAGACAGACAGATACATGTAATTTCTGCCTTGTTTTATAAATATTTATAAACATAAGCAAAATTTTCAGAAATGAAGATAAATTAGTTCAAAGTCTAACCGTTTCCTAGCAGCGAAGTAGGTATAAATTTGCGTTATTTTAAAATCGTCTGCACGTAAAATTTAAAAAATTAATAAAAATTGAATGAAAAATGTCACAGAAATAAAATTAATATCATTGAAAATTTTTTATCTTTAAGACGGTATAAAAATAATTTGTATCGGACAATTTGTTCCGAAGTTACAGCGGATAAAAGGATTACGTGATAGTTGATTTTAAAAATAATTTATTCCACATGTTTTCGCATTCCTGAAGGATCACGTGACAGTAGATTGAAAAATAAAAATCTTCATCGCGAATCGCGGAGTCAATGGGCTTTCTTTGTTAACTATTTTTAATCTGTAGTCAAAAATAATTAATTTAACGTGATTTCACCTAGCCTATGTCCGTTCTTGGGTTTCAAGCTACAACTCTGCCAATTTTCATCCAAATCGGTTTTGTGGTTTGGTCGTGAAAGCTTAACAAACAGACAGACAGACAGACAGACACACTTTCGCATTTATTATATTATTAAGGATATACGTCTGATGATGCAGATTGTCGAGACAATTAGTTTTAAGATGACAACTCTCTAATGTTCGTTTGATTTTTAACTATTCTTACTTAATAATCATTATAGTTACAAAAACTATATTTAGCCGAGCTTATTATACGTTTACTAAGGATTTATACCCTCTCAAACAATAAGGATTTAATCCAATTGTTGTGCGATTCGGTTTCATTTTTCATAACCTCTTCACTTGGGGTAAAACCGGGTACTCCAAATGGCGTAAGATAGGGATAGTCAGGATTGATGATTCCTCCGATTAAGACGATAAAAGCACACCAAACGTTGATTATTTATATTTTAATGATGTATTTTCTAATTTAAATAAATGAGAAGGTTAAATTCAATGTAAAAACTGTCTTAGCTGGGTCCATGAAAGTTGCAGTGGGGTGGGGAAAGAAGACAACTGCTTTACACGTGAATTTTGTAATTAATATTCTTAAATTGTCATATAAAATAAAAACGATTGCAACTTTTTCACTGAAAATCGAGTTCTACTAAATTCCCATAAGGCTAACATGTGTTTCTGGTGTTACCCGCTAGTGGTGTGAAACCTGGTTGTCTGACTTTTTTTTATAAAAATTTCATAGATAAAAAAAGTAGTAAAACTATGACTTTTCCTGAAAGGTATATTGTACCCCGATAAACAATGAATATTTTAATACAATTTCACAAGCTCTTTGTCGAATAGTTTAGTTCTAACAGGAAGTAAAGACTTAGGTACCAGGTTTTGCCCCACTTTCCCGTATAAATGATAAATCTTCTTTTCCGCTGTGGTGTTCAATGTACAAACTACACTGAATTCGTCTTCTATTTCTATTATGACTATTTGCAAACTGCTATCAGAATTGTATTACATTAAACAAGGATTCTCCCTTTTTGGTCACTTTGTGGCATTAGTGCGTCCACGCGTCACCTGTAGAAAAATGCTTAAGATTTCACTACATGGAATTTATTTTTGCCGCTTACATATTTTAAATTTTCTGAATAAATCTTAAATAGTCAAAATACCTGTACTGAAATTTAGTCAAGTATTTTACAAAAACTTCCCTTCCTTCATGCATTGTCATGATCACATTGAATCGCCACATATATACATCTGAAAGCCTCATAAATCATTACTTAATTAACATAACATTGATTTGATGAAACTAAAATTCTTATCCGACTAATATACGGACGGTTAAGAATTAAAATGGACCAAGTCCATGTTTATTAATGTGAAAATGTATTGCAAAAATGATATATTTTCTGTCTAATAAGGATACAGGTTCATAGTTCAATTCGTACAATCAGCAGCAAGAACAATTAAAACTCCACCGTTATTTTAAATGCAGCTAATCAACTATGGGAGCTGTTTTCTCAGAAATGAAACTCATGGGCTTGATTCATTTTAACTCAAAGACCTCCATGTCTCAAAATAATAGAGTTCCGCCACAGAAGCTTGCTTTTTAATTGACAGAAATGCATCCATTTTGGTAGAAAATGCCTCAAACTTACCCAAAAGGCGTCTATCGTCTTTTCGCTTTTCACATTTGCTGCCTTCAAATCCTGAAGGGCATTCACATGTCTTAACTGTTGAACCAATTTTATGCCTGAAATGATGAAAAGAAACAAATGTAAATAAAAAGTGATTGGAGATTAACAATATATATATATATATATATATATATGCACTAATTTAGTCACAGACAGATATAAACAGCAGTCATATATTGATACATTTCTTGAAAATGCTATGAGATATGGGTATCCTATAAAATTCATGTATGCTTATGTTAATAAGAAATATTAAACACCATCAAATTAATAGTATTTTAGATTTATTTTTGATGTGATCATATTTAATGAAATTCACAAAGATATTAGTATTTCACTACATTTGCAGATGGCGCCCTTAGATTAAGAATAAGATTGCATCACATATTCATTTTTTATGTACATTTTCAAAATAATAAATATTATTATAAAAGGTTAAATTTAAATTTATAGTTAATTTTGAATGATGTTTATTATAGTGTTAATAGCCTAATTTAGAAATAATATTTTCACTTTAAATGCGGAACTGTCTTTAGGATAACGCTCAAGCAATAACAATAATTAAGACTATTGAAATGGTATGCTTTAAGTTATATGCTTTCTCGTTTCTAATCTTGAAAGATTTTGGAGATTTATTCCCCCACTTTTTTGTTTTTCCAACAATTGGCTTTCGCAGAAGGGTGACGCCTTAAATTCGGATTAATGCGACATATCAGTTCCCAAGGCTGATAAGCATTTGATTGTTGGAATTCCATTTCTAGGTTGTCCTTTTTTCATAGTGTAATAGTCGTTAAACAAACTATCTTCTGCATTTCATTTGTATGATTATTGATGAGGTAACTTTATTTTAATTTTAATTTTTAGATTAATATATGTATATATTGAAAATATAGCACATGTTTGGATTATTTTAAATATTTAGCTAAATATATATATGCAGGAAATAAATTATTTGCAGAAAAGGAGATAATTTAATGGGTTACAGAGATAATAGCTACAGATTGACACACTATATCAATAAATATGGCCAAAGTTCTCTAAGAAGTGAGGGTAAATTCAGTGGTACAGTGGAGGTAAATTCTGGTAACTTTACCTCAGAAGTCGCTTGACAGTAAATGTGACCTTACATGTAGCAACAAATTTTCTTATACAGTTCTGTGGTCACCTTTTTTGCCAATAAATTCAATGGCTTTCGAAATTAAATTGACCCAGGATATCTTATGTGAATTATGTGAGCATCAATTTGGCTTCATTAGAAATTTTTCTCTTACGTTGTAAGTAAAAAAAAAATCAATAAGAATCAATAAAAAAATTCAATCACTCAAAGGCTCGAAGAAAAGATCAAACCACGAACATGAGTTCAAAATTTGATTTGATTTTTAAAACTTAAGGTATCCGACTGGTTTAAAATCGTCGTTTTTGATGAAATTATCAAAATAATTTATGACTTAATTTTGTAACCTGTTTACCCGCTTTCTAAAACTGTCTCACTTTCTTCTCTACGTGAATTACAAATGGAGTTACAGCTGTTTTATTACCGAACTGTAAGCATTATTTTAAGTTGCATGAAAACTTTATATGTGTTTAATGAGAAATGATATTTTTGAGGAAAACTGTCGACCGTAATAATGATTTCCCAAAAAAGTTATTCAAGTATTGATATGAAATTTTCTGAGATTGTTTTCTGTAATATACTTGATGTTTTCTTCTAAAAACTAAGGTCAATTTTAAAATCAAGTATTATTTTTAAGTGCTTAAATACAAACGAAAAGAATTTTTTATGAAAAATTACCAGTTTAGTAACTATGTTCAGCTATATCTCAAAACTATTTTGAAGTACAAGAAATATTTTCGAGGATAACACAGATAACTGTCATAAAAATGTACTCCTAGAAGGATTTATGTATATTTAGAATATGTTTTTGTCTATGGCTGTTAGCGTAAGGCAAATATTTTAGTCATTTTTCTTCAAATTTCTCAGATTTTTAAAAAAAATTATTTTGGAAGCCTAATTTTACAATATTTTCATAGTTTTAAAACATATGCAGTTGAAAAATAACATTAAAAATATATATAAGTTATTTTTCAAAAAAATGTCTCCAAACTCAGTCGGATACCTAAAGTCTTAGTGATGTAATAAAGCATCATAGAATAGCATCATCGATATATTCGTTAAAATACATATGAATAAACAGACAATACACGGATATTATATATTAAGGAAATAATTCGCATTTTTATACCTTATCATGGATAGATTTGTATTTTTAATTATAAAACTGATGATGAATTAATAAAATTTATTAATGAAAAAGGAAATTTGTATAAATGAGTAATGATAGCATACAATGTTAAATGGAAATTTCAAAAATAATTTGTTTCAACAATTCTTAGGTACTTGGGACTCCACTGAATCTCTACTAATAATAAAGGAGAATGTGTCTGTGTGTGCGTGTCTCTGTGTTGGCGCTCTACAGGGCAGATCGCTTAACTTAGAGCTACAAAATTTGGCACAAACATACTTTGGAAGGTGGGAATTTGCACCTCGGTGAATTTTTTTTTTGGAAATTTAAATTAGAATTTTAATTAAAAATTTAGCAAAATTTTTCAGTTTTTTTTCTTAATAATTTGCGAAAATAATCAAGCACAAAAATCATTTTTATAACATCTGAAAGTGCAAACAATTACCTTTTCAATCATACCAATTAAGTTGCCGTACAATTTTCCCTCCAATTTCAATAAACTTTTAAAAATATTTTTTGGCGCAATCTACAACAATACTTTTCAATGTTTCAACGCAATTCAAACCGTTTTCATTGTTTAAACAAACATTTATTTGCGTGTTTCTCTACCATTGTTGAAATCTAAGGTTATATCTTAATGTTTAATGCTATGTTTGAATCAGCATATTTTTATCCAGCTAACATGCGGCTGGATGTAAAATGTGCCGTGCCATTTAACTCTATCGATACGGAAACGTCCCAAACGGCCCTCTAAGCAAAAGACGACTGCCCTCCGAAAAGTCCGAATATTACTGTAAATTTCAACCCCTTTCGTTTAGTGTGATTGATTTCATAACTGCCATGATCGCTTTCTTCGTTAGAGTTGCTCGCCCAGTTGGATTTGGGGAACAGGGGAGGGGGTTCTTAGAATTCGGACAATGTCAGCTGTCATTGTGATTTTTTAGGGGGGGGAGTGGTTTTCCCTTGTCTTTGAAACAGAATCTCGGGCGGTCCCGTATTTTGAGATCTCTATGTTCCAACGGTCATAGGAATCAGAGGGTTAAAGTTAAAATCAAATGCATATTTTGCAAAAGGAATAAGAGTGTGAAGTTGATGCCGACAATGGGTAATTGTATGCTACATAACACAGACAGTTACTCGACTGTAATAGGGACGTTCATGCAGACAATGAACAGAAAAAGTGCAAGGCTTCTGAAAGAAAATGGGTTAAATGTGTATCAAAATTTGAAATTTAAAATTACTTTGTTAAGGGAACCATGAACATCAATTTATACATAAGAGATTCAGTTGTTACAAAGCTATAAATTCGTTTCCCTGAGATGCTAATCTTGGCGACAAACTTGGCGACTTGGCGATAAATTTGGCGACCTTGGCGACAAATTTGGCGACTTTGGCGACAAAAGGAATTCTCTAGAAGGATCTCGAACTTTCAACATATTTCTACTTGTTTCATGAACTTTCTAGAGATTATGTCACTTCCTACGTAATGAAGTCACTTCCTGTTGAAAAGTATAAAAGGCAAGCTCTCAAGCCAAGAAGAGTGAGTTGGATTTTGATCTGCAAGCAAGCTGGTGAGCTAATAAGAAACCTTTGAGCGCTGTATTGAGATTTAATGGTAATCTCTGTTGTGAATTTTTACAAGTGCTGTTTTAATATTTGTGTTATGTTTCTTAGCTTAGAATACCTGTAAAATAAAGAGCTTTATTTTTTGTAATTCTGCTTATTGCACTGCATTCACGTACACCCACAAGACGAATTTGTCACATTATATTCCCGGCGAACAAGCTGATCGCCAAAGACGGGTAGTTAAAAATATTTTTGCATGCTGAAACTTTTTAACCCAAATTCTCCGACCTTATGGAAACAACATTTAGCATATCCATTTCTTGAAAGAATTTTTATGAATGTGAGTAAATGTTCGAAAAAGAATAACATAGAAAGCTAGTGAAATAAAAAAAAAACTTTTTAAAAGCCATTTCGAAAAGATAAAAGCACTTTAGAAACTTCAGTGGGAAAGAGAGCTCGATAAATAACCAAAAAAAGTTTCACAACGACCGAGGGAAATGTTCTGGTATATATATTTCTATATGTCATGACGCCATATTGATCAGAATTCGCAATAGAGGAGCTTCGCGAGAAAAACTATAAGAATCCTACCCGAAATGAAGAGGCATTTTCTACCATTGCCATTCTGCAGAAGAAATATATTTATGGACGCATAAATTTTTTGAGCAATATAACTGCAAATTGCTGAACATTGAAATCTGAGAAAAAAAATTATGGATTCATATATCCTGTGACTACCTTTTCCAATGAAACAGAAAGTTGAATAAAACAAATTCCAGCTTAATCTGTATCGAGAAAAGCATGCATGCGTTTCAATCCCAGAAGTAACATAAAATAGCCAAATAGAATTTTGCCGACACTGAGCCTTTTTGAATTGAGTTCCATATTTTATTTCACTTCGTTCTTTTTTCTTTTTTTAATGGCAGTTCTTTTTTTTCTCCACTGTTCTTCGACCGACAGTTCTTGATCGAGGAAACGCAGACTTTTCGAACACAATTACCTCGTGGGATATCAGACGATATTTCTGCTACTGGTTGAAACGAATATAATAATTCCAAGCCTCACGGGAAACCTTTGGAACGTAACAACACAAAAAAATTCCCAAGCTCAAAGAATCGTTTGCTTTTTTCTTCACTTCTGCCTTTTTTGTTTCATGTGCTGTTTTTGTTTTTACTTTTGGCAACGCTAAGTAAACATGCAACGATCGTTGGTTTAATCTATTTTTCTTACTTCTCCCGAGAGATGGCGATAGCATCGGTCGAGGAAGTAAAAGTAATATTGCGTTTAATAGGAAGTTTCTTTTTTACAGAGGCAATGTTCCAAAAGGAATTTTAGTTGAAGGTAGGGGACTAGGGGTAAGATCGCTTCATTTTTTTGTAGTGCATTATTTATGAACGTGACAATATGATCTCTTACGAAAAGTTGTTCATCGTTCTATCCTCATTTGTTTTACTTTGTTTGCTGTTCCGTGGAAGAGCTGGAAAATGTGATCATATATCAAAATAAATATGTTTTCTGGATTTGGAATTGAAGGTAGAAGAAGTTTTTTCTAAAAAATGCATAAAGGCGAGCTCTTGCTATATTTCTTTGTTTGTAGAAGCCTAGAAAAATAAAAGAAGTTGTAGAATTACACGGCTGATCACTTATTTATTCATGAACAAAAATATACTTGTCCTTTCCTACTGCATTTTAGAAAATTCCTTTATAGATATTTTTAGAATGAAGTATTTATTTAGGTATTGTTGGGGAGCAGTATTTGAGAAAATAGCTAGAAAAGTTATAATAGACGGCAATAAAGTGATGATGAGAAATTAAAGCCAATCGTAAGTGGCCAAATAGATGATATTTTCTTTATTCAAACCAACATCTGTGAGCAAAAAACTGGAGATGAATGTTAGAAAACAAATGGTTTCTTTTTATCGGAGTGTAAGAAATTCGCCGGTATCAAAGTTATTTGATTAAAGTAATTTTGGGTGTGTAGATATACTTAAGTTAATGTTTCTTTTTCTATTTTAAGAATTCTAAATTCTAGAGGCAATATAACATAAAAAGTGAATAAGTTGTCAAGGAAAGTTGCAAATTATTCGCATAATTTTGAGTAATTATTAAGGTATCCGACTACGTTCGGGGGCCTTTTTTTTAAAAGATGATATTTGAAACAATATTTTTGTATTTTTATATGACGTTTATGTTAAAACTTAATAAATCATAGAAAAAAGTTAAATGAATTAAATATATTTTTAAAAATTTGAAAAAACTTAGATTTTTTTGCACTAAATTTGACCTTTTTTAAAACACCCTCGTTCAAAAAGAAATTATCAGAATGATAAATGCTTTAACATATATAATCCTTCAACTATTGGCTAGGCCCTGAAGCAAAAGTTTTGCAATGTATCTAAAAACATGTAAATTATAAGAGTTTTAGTGTGAAATCATGAATTTTTAAAGAATTTTGGCCTTTTTTTAAACCTTAAAAGATACATAACTTTTTAATGGAGCATTATTTCACTTATATTTTGGTTCATTACCTAGACATAATATGCATGTCAAATTTGAGACGGATATTTTAAGTTGAATTTTAGTTATCGTGTTTGAAAAATGAAAATTTTGCAAAAAATCACATTTCGAGAAAAATGAGTTTAAAGTTTGTGTTTTTAATTTATGATGAGAAGCAAAAAGAATTTTTCTTCAATACTCCCCAGTTTTGTAGGCTAGTCCTTAGTTTTTGCCAGCTTAGCACATTTTTAAAAATTTTCTGATTGGAAATTTTTTTTGGTCGTTTTCTTGAGCCTTATGTGTCATTATCGTTTTCTATAATTCAGCCGCCATCGATAGATTTGAATATTGTTTTTTTGTCAAATAACTTTATAATGCCTATTAGTTGATCTAGAGATACTTTTAGTGATTGATATTGATCATAAGTACAATTTATGCACTTTTCCTAGGTTTATTATCAAAAATTACATCATTAACGTAGAATCAAGACACTGCAATGATTCAAAATTACCTAAATTTGCAACAATGTCATAGAAAACAAAGAAATTCGCACTGAAAATCTTTCAAAATAATACCTGGTATATGTAAAATAGTATAAAACAAAAATAAACAATAAAATTTAAATATCTCATTTTCAACTGTCAAGTTCTACTAAAATGTCTCTAATTTTACTTCTGATCATCATAGATGTAAAATAAAAACTGTTTTGAAAACTAAACACAATAGGCTTTCAGATAAGACATTAAAAAAAATTATGATTTTCGGTCAAAAATGGGTTTTTGAACGTATGCGGATACGTTAATCAAATTAGTCAGTCGTTCAAAGAGGCTAGTAATGAAAATAAAATCCTGAGCAATATTAAGAAATTTTTGGAAAACACAAAAATTAATGTGAAGAAATTATTTCATGCCAATGCAATGATTACTAATTGATACAGTATTTGGAGTGCATAGCTTCCATGAAATAAATGCTTACTTTACACAACATTTCCTGGTGAATTATTGCCGACTGCCAGTTTCTTTAATAAGATATTTTTTTTAATTTTAGAAGGTAGTTTAATTTTGTCTTTGAAACTTGATTAAAAAAGAGAAGTTGTGTAATTAGTTTACTCAAATTCTCTGATTCCAAGTCTGCTTCTCTTAATGATGATGGCGATCAGGGGTGTTGTGGACCCGGAAAGCACCGAAACGGCGTCCCAGGACTGAGTTTTTTTACGAGAGATAAATAAGAAAAAGTATATATATACGAAAACGTCATTAGAAGTAAAGGATTTTTGTCACTCAGGTTCCCCAGTATCACAGAAATATTATATAATATTTGCACAATGTTATACAATATTATGAACACCGAATAGCGTAACAAAGTATCGTATTGTGTATATCAGTATTTTCGAGATACTAAATTTTTCATAAATAATATAAAAACAACATTTTTTTAATAAAAATCTTCATTTTAACTCAGGATATCACTGGATTTGAGGTTTTATTTTTAAAAAAAACTCCCCTAGAACAATTTTTATTTAAGATGCTGAATATTATATGATACTATTTAATACAGCGAAAACGATATTATGAGTTTTACATTTATCGGTGTTGTTCAATATTTTAAGGTGAAGTTAATCTTACAGTCAGTTGACTGGCAGCATGATCATATCGTAAGACTACATTTATCAACGTTGGATCATATGTCCGAAAAAATATTTTATAAAATGTTCATTTTATATTAAATAATGTGTACACAATCATTTTGCTTTAATGTATATAAAAGACGGGCTGGATTCAGGTAAGGAAGTTAACCATAAAACAGCTCTCACATATGGATTATTTATTCTTCTGACAACAAATTTTGAGTGTTGTTCTCATACTAAAAATGTGAATGTGATTTATTGTTGCGAATCTTGTATTTGATTTTCAATCAATACTGTAATTATAAATGTTAAAGGCGTCTCGTAATACATTGCAAGAGGAATAAATAAATTTCAAAATTATTTTAAAACCTTTCAAACGTATTATAATTACATTTAAACCTTATTGCCTTAATTTATTAAATTTGCAAACTCAGATATAAGAGCTAAAATTGCTTCCTCTTTGAATTCAAATTTCATTTTTATCTCGAAATTGTAACGGGAAAAGATAATTTAATTGAAAAGACTTCGGAATTAAATGGGGATGTACGTGAAATTTCGTAGACATCCGAACTCTTTAACATTACATTTTATTATCATCATTTTAAGCTTTAAACTACGAGTCTCAATAGTCCAGTGGTACGATGCCGGATTGTTAAGCAAAAGGTCTCTTTTTCAAAGCTCGTAGTAAGTAGAGGTCTTCAAAAATAACAGGATATCTGGAAGTTTAGGAATTAAGTTATCTTTATTTTCCATGCTTCTAAAATGTATTTTTTAAAATATTCAGTATATTGCTATATTATGCAATATTATTCAGTATAGTACAATATTATTAAATATTGCATAATATTATACAGTATTATATGACATTATCCAATATTATGAAAACATTGTATATTATTGAAAAAATGTTGTTATGTTTTGCACTGTTTCAATATTGGGAAAAATATTGTATAATATTACTTTTGCGAAATTTACGATATTATACAATATTATGTGCTACTTGGGTTGCAGCGTCCCGGCATTGTTTATTTTTCGACTACACCACTAATGATGCTGATGAGTGATGATTTATGATGACTGATAAACATCTAGGAAATAAATCCGAATTCTTTAAAAATTAGCTATTTCTGCTTTCAACTGCTTGTCCGTGCATTACTGTATGAGAGTTTTGTTAAAATTGTCGATTCAGAATTGTGAATAAAATGTTAAGTTCGTTGTTTTCAAAAGTCGTCTGTAATTTGTTTTCTAATTCTTTGGTGAAAGAAAAAAGCTTCAAACAATTAATGGATCCTCTAATTAATTATCTCAAGATATAAAATGTTAATTGAACACTTTATCCGCTAAAGTATTAAATTTCGATAAACAACATAAGTATTGAAATAAAAAAAATGTCATAATATATAGAAAAACATGATTTTTTTTAAAAAAATAATCCTATATATTATCTTTGTTGTTAACATCCCTTTTTTTAAATTAGTTCAAAGCCTACAGCGATCAATAAAGTTTCAGAGGATAGGATTTTTTTACTAACTTTTGACGTAGCATTCTGAGATTACGAGAAACACTTTGTTTGTTCAGAATTTAACTTTAAAGAAAAATTAAAACATCATAAACACTTTGCAAAGTATTTATTTTCAACAATCCAACAAAAGGCAAAATCGTTTTTTAGGGAGATGGGAAATCTAAAGTGTTAAGGTTTCGTACGGGTTTACTGTTATTTACATAAACGGACTTGTTACTGTTATAAAAGTACATATTCAGCTTTAAACTGCTATAAAAGTAACGTTCACTGTTATTTACATAAACGGACCCGTTACTGTTACAAAACTTCATATTCAGTTGTAAACTGACATAAATTAACGTTTACTGCTATTTACATGGACGTAAGCATATCATTTTTTTATGTTTTTAAATCTTTGAAGTTTTTTCACATTCAAGCTTCGCAATGTTCAGCCAGTATTCAATTCGCTTGTGCAATGTTGTCGCTCACCTGCGAATCCAGAATTTGGGTCAGGAGGCATATTTACAAACCCTATCCTGATAGAACTGAGGCAGGAAATCAGTCAATATCATTGGCTACGAGGAGCAGTGACGTCGTTTTCAGCTCTCGCACGTAGCGTACGGCAATCATAACAAAACAAGAGTCGTCCTACTTTCCTTTTCCCGCAGTTGAGCACAGAAAACTTTCTTCCGTGGGTTGTAATATTTTTAAAAATGAAATTATTTTTTAAAATATCATAAAAAATAAAACATTCCACACTGAAAGAAATAATACTAATGAAAAGTACACGCACGAGAGCAAAGAACGACGTCATTGACTCTCGACGAAGAGAGCCAATCATATTGTCCGATTTCCTACCTCAGTTCTATCAGGGTAGGGTTTGTAAATATGCGGTCGGGAGGGAGGGGGAGGCTGAAATCATAAGAATTTCATATCGTCGTGACGAATGTCCAATTTCATGCCTTATGTAAAATAAAACTCTTTGACTTTACGGACTTTACTCACCTGATATTAAGAATCATGAAGAACAATACAAAACTTTCCATAATTTAATAAAAATTACAATGAAATAACTAGCCGAAAAATGTCTTCAACCACGTCAACGATACAAATACAAGTGGAATGACTAGAAAAGTAGGAAAATTTTCGAGCCTGTCAAGCTAGAAAGCAATATTGACACATTTTAATTGTTTTTTCAAAAGGGGAAATTAAGAACAAACAGTTGTAATGATTTTAAATAAAATCAAGAATTCTGGCTTGGCTCCGGGGAACTGCAGCCCCATATACCCCCCCGTATTTGCCACTGTTGTCTTTTTCATCAACCTCGTACAACGCGTATGCATTTTCAAACATATGTAGCGATTTTCCTTGCAGTTCCATATATAACCTGACATTATTATGTAATCAGAAATAAAATCCGTAACACATATTTTAATATTTTTTAGTAGTTTTTAGTGAAAGACATTGTCAGTCAGATGCTAAACGATGAAGGTAATTGCGTTTATATCTGACGTCAAGTGAACTCAGTCCTTTAGAAATTTAATTCTTATTTCTCCGGAAATTAAATATTATTTCACCTAAAAACGATTAAATGCATTCTCAAGTTCCTCTTAAAATATTATAAACATTGAGATACCAGCAAGCTCTCAAGTCTTCTTCGGTGCCGTCAATCAAAGTGCAAATCGTAGGTATATCAAAAATTCTCGGGTATCAAAAATCACATTTGGCTGAAATCCACTAGTCGGTACATCTTCTTATCGCCAACGGATGCCAAAGTCGCCAATACCAAACTACAAGGTGAGTGCTAAGGTATATGATATGGTAAATTGAGATGACAACAACCTTGCAACATATTAAATTCATTCTCAAGTTCCTCTTAAAATATTATAAACATTGAGATACCATCAAGTTCTCAAGTCTTCGGCGTCGTCAATCAAAATGCAAATCGTAGGTATATCAAAAAATCTCGTGTATCAAAAATCCCATTTGGTTGAAATCCACTAGTCGGTCATATCACCGACGGATGCCAAAGTCGACAAAGCCAAACTACAAGATGGCTGCTAAGGTATATGATGTGGTAAATAGAGAAGTTAACAACCTATGAAGTTCCGAAATTAAAAAAGTAACAAACTATGAATTCTCTGATAAAAATGAAAATTCGTTTAAACTTTAAATAGTTGATCTTAGGAGCCATCTTGCTTTTTGGCATTGGCGATTTGGCATCCTTTGGCGACATGAATGGGTGCCGACAAATGGATTTCAGCCAAATGGAGTTTTTGATATACGACCTTTTCCACTTTGAGAGACGATATGTAACAACTCTATCCATCTTCACTTAAGCTTTAAATTCTCAACGTGAACATACCCGTTACTCGATTTATTCACGGGAAAACAGATAAAGGACAGAATTTGCCAAAACCAACAGGAGGGAAGAGGTCAAGAGTTTTTAAATCCCAGCTGTCGCGTAAAAGTCTGACAAACTCTATCCATAAACGATCCATCATTCCAATTCCCAATCAAGACATCAGCAGTACAGCAACTCAACCGGAAAATCGACACTAAAGGGAGTAACAGAAACTTCGACAGTCCATAAATATACGTCATCCCACCCCCTAATGTCCAAATCGAGAAAAAGAACAAGGTCTTATTTTGTCACTTTCCTTGGAACAAAATCTGGTTTTAAGTCGTCAGTCACTTAATTGATTATCCTTCGTTTTCATTGGCCAGGTTCCTACGAGGCCATGAAGTTATAATGAACACTAGTATATTACTCGTTAATCAGCAAGCCTTCGTAAAAATTTTTGAGCGGAAAAAGATAAAAACTTGTGTATCAGGTTTTCCAAACTTTCATTTTTCTTGTTTATTTTCTGTTCAAGGTGGCAATTAACGGGATTTCGATTAATTAAAAACGTATTAGTGGTGCAAGCAGACATCTTCTAAGTGAGTTATGTGCGGTATTTTCCTGGGTTATTGAATTTCGGATTTCGAAACCTTGGTGTACGTCATGGGCTTAATGAAGCGTGCTTGACAGTGCGGAAACAAATGTGAAAAGGATGGAATTTAGTTCAACAAGTATGGCAACAGTAACACTGTAGAAAGTTTTGTGAAAGAAAGTTGATTATCCACTTGTTATTGGAATTTTGTTATTCACTTCCAAGTAACAGTCGTAAAGCATTTTTCCCAAGACTAATTTTGACTGAATGTATTTAAAGAATCGGATGTCAGTTTGAAGAATTTGATCAAAGAAACAAATCCACGCAGGGTTATATTAAAACAAGAGTTAATATTAAATTTATAATGTCATACAAGTTATGGAGAATGATGATGTGATGTGAATTTGATCAAAGAAACAAATCCACGCAGGGTTATATTAAAACAAGAGTTAATATTAAATTTATAATGTCATACAAGTTATGGAGAATGATGATGTGAACTTCTGGAGTGAAATAAGAATTGATGATTCTGTTGGATATGATTTATTATACTTAAGTGTCTGATATTTTCATAAAGTTTGCGATTTTATAGAATTTAAATTGGCATTGTTAATTTATTAATTCGATTTGTCAATTAATCGCATACATTCGTTGCCACGAAATATTCCTAGTTCATTTCCTAGAATACATCATAAAGTTTTGTGATATAAACTTCAAAAAGCATTACATACAATCGCGTGATTATCCATTGTCTGAATCCATAATGCGTGGTCTAACAGCGATCGTGTAACTTTGATTAGATTTTATTATATTTTTAAAACATTGAAAATTCAAAGAAATATGTAATTTTAAAATTCTGTTTCCTTTAAATTTAATACCGCCTTTTCCCCATCATTTTGAAACTGAATCAAAAATAAAAATTCATACGCATACGTCATTTTTAATGATTTCAAAGAACATCCATACCAAATTTGAAGAAAATTGAAAGACGCGTCTGTCGTGTCCGCGTTAAGAATAATTTTATAGGAACAAGTAGAAATGGCGATAATATTATGAAAAATAACCATTAAAGGTGGAGTCCAACATATATTGAGCATAACGATGAGCACAGAAGTAAATAGTCTATGAAAAATAGGTTTTGCCTTTTATTTGAAAACTTTTCTATTGAAGTCCTAGAAAGAATAAATTAACTAAAACAATAATTACATAAGTATTTTGCTCATTTCATTTATGCACAATATAGTAAGTGATTTTCAATAGGTAATTAATCTTCAAAGCCACTTAAATACAGTAGGAATTTTTTTAAAAATTCAAAACATTCTTTAACAGTTACTCTCCACAATATTTTTTTCAATATAAATAGTAAAAAGTACTTGGCGATTATGAGTTAACCACGTTAGTGAAACTGCAAGTAAAAAATTTCCAGGACTTCTAGATACTTTTTGTTTGTATAGTGTAAGCCTAGGTATAGAATTCTTTAACATGAGTCATTTTTTGTGTGTGTACTTGATATGTTAGAAGTGGGGAAAAGATTCATAGAAATGGTGGTCAGGTGTTTTTCACGAAATTTATTTCTGTTAGCAGAAGTATGCTACGTTGTTTATGATGCAAATCTCTCGACAGCTGATAATCAACTCCAATTTGCTCTATATACTTCACCTTAAATTATACAAAAATGCATCTTTGTCATCGTATCAGGGATCTTTATTCTCAATACTTTGATGGCACCATTTTTACCTTTTTTATTTCGATCCGAAGAATGTTTCTAGATTCGAAACAAAAGTCGAAAATTTCCAAATTAATTTTCTTAGCTCCTGACTAAAGAAGCTTTTACTACCCTAATAATGTTATCGAGCAAATTAGAACATGATTAGGTAAAAGATTCGAATGACCAACCTCTGTAATCCTTACAACCAAAGACCATTGCTACGAAGATCGTAAGAAATTTCCAACCTTGTATCCAAATTTAAAGCAATTTTTTTCAAATATTTCTTGAAAAACAACCAGAGAAATACCGATTTCCTATAATTCACAGACAAACGTAACCATTCGAATGATGGCCTTTTATGTATTTCCATAAGAAATAGTTTTTAATAGCATTCTTTGAGTTCTTTTGATAATAGCCCTTTCCTTTATAAAATAATAAAAATAGCATTATTTATACGTTGGCCCACTTCAAAAACTTCAGACCCAAAACTCTTTTCTAAACGAAAAAATTGGGCCAGATCATCAAATTCACCCGCCTCAATTTATCAAAGCCGTAATGTTCGAAGGAAATGGCGCCACGCATAAAAAAGGAATAAATAAATACTTCATCGTGCAAAGCAGAAATAACATAATTCCACAGCAACAAATGTAGCGAAGGACTCCATCAAAGCAACTTTAATGCAACGAACCAGCGGGAAATCCTTCATTTAATTTTATGTTGTAAACGTTGAAAAATAAAACAAGAACAAGAACTTCAGAAACGAGTTGCTACGCCATTTTGAACTCTCGCCCTCAGACTCGTTAAGATGCAAGGGTTGGAGAGTATAGCGTTATTACTGGTCTCACGCAATGCATCATGGTCTTCGCAGTAGAAGGTCTTAACCTAACGTTTCGAAGATTGATGTGATAACGCCTATGCATGAATGTAGAATGCTTCACTAGTGTAATAAAACGGTGGGAGGTGAGAAAGGTATGCTAAGTCATTAATTTCGTGAATTCCTCACGTTCAATTTTCTCCAGGAAGTTTGGAAGGAAGAGATGAAATTGGGGAGGATCAATGAGCTACTATCTTTTAAGCATTCAAACACGGAATATTCGGAATTCCTGATCCGCAAAATTTGAACCTCAAGTCAGTTCAGTAGTGTAGCTTCGGAAATGCATACGAAATTAAGTTCCTGCGTTGGTGGAAATGAATTCCTTTTGCAAAACAGCACAAATCGCGTATCGAGTTTTGTAGGGAATACCAAGAATTTTGGAAGTGGTGACAGTATGCGTTGTATGTTAATTTGTTGCTAGGATGCAGATTTAGTTGGATTAGTTGTGTCGGAAATTTTCTCCTCTAAAAGGAAATGTGAACAATGACTTTATATACTGGTAATTCTTCACTCGAAATTCTTGATTCTCAACATATTACTTCAAAATTCAGCATTCCAACAGTACTGAATCGAAATTAAAATAAGGTGATGATAAAAATCGTTGCTTTAAGCAATTTAATTTTAATTAATATTCAAGAATTTCTATCATTATGAAATTCCAACTATCAGTTTGATTATCCATTATAGAGCAATTCGTTCCATATTTAATTATATTAAATGTACATATCGTATAGTTAAATAATTTCTAAAATTAAATATTCAAATCTTATTCACTTAAAGCCGTTGAAACCGGTTACTCTTTAGAGAAGAAAACCTGAGATGTAAAATCAAATCTTAAAATTTCAAAAACCGAATTTCATTTGCGTTTATGAGTTTCATATTTGCACCTCAAATCGGCAAAAAAGATAATAAAACGATTCCTAGAGATGAAATTTTGTTATTATAACAAAGAGTTATTTGCTTATTGATTAAAAAATTAAACAAAAATAAATACGTTTGAAGCAATCTATAGCTATATGATGTTATTCCTTTTCCTTATACTTATCATGAAGTATAAACACAAATAAAGTCAAATATAAAGTTTATAAATGAAGTATAAAGATAACAACACAAAGTTTTCTAGACTCTGGTATTTCTAAAACGTGGAGATTCTCAAAATTTCGAGGTTGTATTTTATTTAGCGATTGCTTTTTTTTCTACAGAATTTTGGCGTAGACTTACGTCTCTCCATAGTGGTCTAATGGTGTGTCGGGGAAGGAAAAAAATTATGACACTTTTCGTGGCATTTTTAAACGCTTACAGCTACGCAACGAAATAATATAAAGAGTTGATTTTAGTTTCGTTTAACAAAGAAAGGTTGCCATTGAAGATTGCAAAAACAATGTTAGAACTTGGATACGGTTTAATCATAGTCGAGCTGCAAAGTTGGTTAAAATCACTAAAAAGTATGATGACATCACAGCGACCGATGCGCGCGCACACAGACTAAGGTAATTTATTTGTCTATCGCGCGAAATATTACTCAAAAATTGTTGAAGTTCGTCGAATTTTGTGCTAAAGTTAAATGCCTATAACTCCTGAAACAAAACACATAGAGAGTTGGTTTTAGTTTCATTTAACAAAGAAAGATAGACATTGAAGATTGCAAAAATAATTTTAGAATTTGTAGTTACGGTTTAGTCACAGTCGCGTTGCAAAGTTGGTGAAAATCACGAAGAATTTTACATAGATAGAGTCACATACTCACTCTAGGCTAATAGTCACTATAGACTATAGAGTTAATAGTCACATAGAGTCATAGTTACTTTAGTCACGAAAAGTCACAGTTGAGTAAGGTAAGTAAGTTTAAGCCCCTCAATCCCAGCGGCAGTTTCGCAGAGATAGCCTACCGTCGAAATTTTCACCCTTTATATACTTCTTGTGCATGAATATAAATAACAACCAAACAATTTCGGGCAAAATTAAAATTACACGATGCTTGAAAAATGTTAGAATTTTTTTCTGGCAATCTTTTTTCGAAAAACAACTCTTTATTATTTTTTCTTTCACTAAGAGAAATCTTTCAATAATTGGTTATTATACACATCTTCTAAACGTACGTCTCATGCATAGCGAAGCTCCAATTTCAAGCATCGCAAGCAAAAAAACCTCTTAGCAGAGGTCTAAGATTTTTCTTGCTATTTATCAAGTATTTGAAATACCTAAATCTAAACGAAAATTTTGAACTTCACAGTCTTTCTTTAAACAGTCCTCTTTTTCAATTTTTTATTTCACTACAGGAAACCTCACAAAAACTGGTTATTTGCACATCTTTGAAACTGTACATTTCACCCACAGCTAGGTTCCAGTTCCAGACATTGGAAGGGAAAAAACCTCTTAGCTGAGGTCCATGATATTTCTCGCTATTTAACAAGTATTCCGAATACCTTTCAAATTCAAAACCCAAACTTGCATTAAAGAACCTGGCAAATACACACTTCAAAGAAAGAATACACATCGCCCCATTATAAAAGCACTTTACGAATGGAAACTCTTTCCCGAAAATATATTTATTTTCTATATTTGAAGCAAACAAAGGACCCAATCCCCAGGGGAATTTATATCCAGCAAAAATCAATACACCCAAACCTCCTTACATATTTCTCCCCAATCACTTGATGCACTTTCAGCAATGTTTTCTCCTTCCCAGAAGAAAATCTTCTTTTCATAAGAAAGAAATTCGAAGCCGAAGATCGCATTGTCAGTAGAGGAACCCCCTAGTCAGAGAGATAACTCTCGATCTGGATCTGATTTACGAATCGCTATCTACTAAATAGCTGAATATTTTCCTCATAAGGATCCAACCGCAATTCTCCGAGTAGGCATTATTTTTCTGATGTATTGACCTGGCTCTAAGAATAGCTAAGTTTTTTCTCCTCAGGATATCTATGTATAGTTCTTTGGAAAAAAATTACGGTGGTATTTTTGTTAAAAGAAGCGTAATTGGAACGTGGAATCCAGTCTATTATGTTTAATTGTGGTTACATCATGAAGAAGTAACTATAATTGCGTTATTTTTCTGATATATTGACCTGGCTATAAGAATAGCTAAGTTTTTTCTCCTCAGGATATCTATGTATAGTTCTTTGGAAAAAAATACGGTGGTATTTTTGTTAAAAGAAGCGTAATTAGAACGTAAAATTTGGCCTATATTACGTTTAATTGTGGTTACATCATGAGGAAGTAATTACAATTGCATTATTTTTCTGATGTATTGACCTGGCTCTAAGAATAGCTAAGTTTTTCTTCCTCAGGATATCTATGTATAGTTCTTTGGGAAAAAAATACGGTGGTATTTTTGTTAAAAGATGCGTAATTGGAACGTGGAATCCGGTCTATTATGTTTAATTGTGGTTACATCATGAAGAAGTAACTATAATTGCGTTATTTTTCTGATGTATTGACCTGGCTCTAAGAATAGCTAAGTTATTTTCCCTCAGGATATTTATGTATAGTTCTTTGGAAAAAAAAATACGGTGGTATTTTTGTTAAAAGAAGCGTAAATGGAACGTAAAATTTGGTCTATATTATGTTTAATTGTGGTTACATCATGAGGAAGTAACTACAATTTCATTATTTTGTTGATGTATTGACCTGGCCTTCAAAGTATCTAAGTTTCTTTCGTTTTTTTCTGAGGATATCTGTGTATAGTTTATGAGAAAAAAATACATAAATTGATGTTTTTTAAAGAAACGAAATGGTAACGTAGAAACCAGCCTTTATTATGTTAAATTGTGGTTCGTCATGGCAAATTTATTCTGAGCACAGGCATTATTCAATTCCTACTATTAGTTCACACTCTCTTGTTCAAATTTTCAATCGTTAATAAAATACTTTTTATTCATCCACTCAAGTTCAAATACTTTTTTTTAAACTTGTAGTGGATGACACTTGATGTTAATACAGTTTCTTTTTTTTTCTTTAAAAAAAATCTTTGTTGACCTAAGTAAGAATTGACTTAATTTTTTTTATATTCCTTGTTTTTCAGTTATATTGGTCTGGTTTTGAGAATAGATTGGTATCTGTTCTTGTTTCATCTGGATTTGTCTATGTATAGTCTATACAAAAGAAAATACAGAGGAATATTTGAGTAAATAAAAAAAATGGTAACTTGGAATTAATCTTTTATAAAGTTTAATTGTGATTAAGTCATAAGAACATAACCATAGCTATTTGCAGCTTAGGCATTATTTTTCTGACGTATTGACCTGGATCTGAAAATAGCTAAGATTTTTTATGCAGGATACCTATGTATAGTCTAAGGAAAAGAAAATACAGTGGAATTTTGTTAAAAGAAGCGAAATCGCAACATAAATTCAGCCTTTGTTATTTATATATACACATAAATTATTTTTGTATTTATTTCTAGCGGTAATAAGACAAGTTGGACAAAGAATTAATGTTAGTTTTATTTTCTTGCATACTATGCATATAAAGAAAATATCAACACTTCTTCTAGATCATTCCAACATAGAAATTACCTGGATTAGGCACATGTTGGTTACAAAGGTATTGTGGTAGCCGATCGTTTGGACAAACAAGCAACAGAAAACAGTATTCCATATACAGATATTCAACTCCCAAGATGTTTTGTCAAATGACTTCTAAAATCGCTTATGCTTAGCAAACGGCAAAATGAATGCACTCAAAGTGCCATTGGAAGATATATTTATAATATAATTCCAAGAGTCAAAATGCATATGGAACCATGTAGAAGAGAGGAAAT
>BGPR01010500.1:0-52277 GCA_013235015.1 Araneus ventricosus
TTTTGTAGAACTATGCACCCTGGACAAGTTTTCAGGGTAAATAAAACAATTCAAACCATTTACCCAAGATATCACATTAAGTCTTATATATTAGAACAGTTTATTTAAGAGCATTTAACAAGCAAATTTAATTTTTTTTTTGAATTTTAAATTCAGGAAGAAATAGGATTGAAATGCATACACAATCAAGTCTAATATATGCCTTGTAATAAATATCACTGGCCCATATAAAAGGCATCTACAAGCACATTTCTATAAAAATAAAGTTAACAGATAAAGATTGCAATTTAAAAAACCTTTTAAGTTTAAAACTTAACATACATTAAGAATGGTGAAGACAGGAAAAAAAAGACTAATTTTTTTTTACTGGAAGGTTAGTGTAACATTTACGTGTGCTTCAAATTCATTTAAAGTGATGACAATGACAAGGTATGAATGCAAGCAGCAAGGGCCGAGAAATTTGACAGATCTTCCTAAAGTGAAAACGAGAACAGCTCAGAATCACAAAATTTCATTTGGATTCGAAATTCAACTTAATTGCAAGAAAAATACTCAAATATTATGGGCATATTTATAACTTATTAGAAGAACCAATAAAATACGTAGTAACTGTAACAATTAGGGGTGAAAATGACACTGCATGTGCTAACATTTAATTTTTAATCCATGAATATACCAGTATAGCCAAAGGGGAAAAAATAATGCATAACTTTCATTTGATATTGCATTCATAACAAAAACATTTAGATCAATTTAATAGTATGTATACAAAGAGGATACATAGAAAAATTTCAATACAGAAAGGGTTCTATTATTTCAAAGAGTATATAGAAAGCAAAATGAAGAAACTAAAATTTGCATTCTACATTGACATTAAAAGTTTGCAAGATTCATTCTACTTTTCACTTGCAATGATTTGAAACAAAGCCTTTTTGAGCAGAAGGGGTTGAAACTGAATGGAAAATAACAGAATTGACTCATTAAAGCCAACACACACCAAGATAAATTTAAATACTCTCTAATCAATTCACACAGTGGACTTTCAAAGACCGGATGAAAAATAATTCCAGCGAGAATTTTTTTTAAAAAATGGCACTTTCGACATCACTCTTCCCCTATAACACGCATAAAGTAGTTAAAAAAGCAAGGTCAAACTGCGATCCATATATTAAAACAAACCAGTATGAACTTTCTACATTGAATAACAAGTGGTCATTTTTTTCCCCTATGGTGCTAGAAGTGAATACACTGCTTCGTAAATTCTACATCTCGCAAAACCAGGTATACGATATACTTCAGAGTCTCTAGGAACTTAAATTCAGTTAGTTCTTGAGTGCTCCAATAATAACAGATATAATGTCTATATCAGTACCATGAGGAATACAAATAACACAATTTTGAAGTGAAAAATTACAACATTACGGGAACAGAAATTCAAACTGCAGACTGCGCATACAATAGATGTATAAATGCACAGTTCTCTATGACAGCAGTACAAAAGAAACTGATAATATTCACAAAACGATTATGGAATAAAGGAATCACAAACGCTCTTTAAAGCGAACAAAAATTCAGTCTCTAAAATTAGGCCTAATTTTGAAACAAGGGAAATCCCCGTTAGCTTAACTAATGTTAACATTTTAAAAGAAAACTTACTTATTCCTAATTTTAGTACGAAAAAAAACCTAACTTTCAAAGAATTCGCTGTATCAGAATGTAAAATTATATTTTAAAATCAAACTTTAAAGCAATTGCCATATATAAAGATTGAAATCCCGCGAACCAAGTGTGAAGGATTCCACAAAGAATAAAATTTCACTATCTTCAGAAAATGACCGCCGGAATAATGTTGCCAAAGATCACGTCTATGTTATCCTATCCTAAATATAAACATATTATTGGGAAGGAAATATATTATTATAAAAAAAATACTTACTAATAATACTTAATAGAATTTTTATCTTAACAAAATTAGAAGTATGTGGAAAATGATTTCCAAGAAACTTTATCACTATAGATAAATGAATTATTTTGTAATTGAGTTTCACATTGTATTAGATAGTGTCTTAACTGTACCCATTAAAAGATTTTTGTAGACGGAAGTTTGGTTTCGTTATTGAAGTCTTAATCAATGTCAAATTGAGAAAAGTTGTCTGTCTTATCTACTCTTTCTGATGGCGCAAGTTTTTAAAATTCAGGCATCAATCAAAAATTATGATTGGGGTAAGCTGGGAATTCAAAGTGTTGTGGCCCAATTACAAAAGGAAGGATGCAGTAATTTCATAGTTGATGAGAAAACGCCTTATGCTGAAATGTGGATAGGTACCCATGATTCTGGACCTGCCCTCATTCCATCTCTTAAAAATATGAAACTAAAAGAATGGCTGCTAGAAAATCCTCAGAGTCTTGGTGATAACATTAGAAAAGTATTTAACCATATGACGGGTTTGCCATTTCTTTTCAAAGTACTATCTGTGAATAAAGCACTTTCTATTCAAGCACATCCCAATAAAAAAACTGCCGAACACCTCCATCGGATGTTTCCTGATAAATATCCAGATGATAATCACAAACCAGAAATGGCAATAGCTTTGACTGATTTTGAAGCTTTATGTGGTTTTCGCCCATTATGTGAAATACAAACCTTTTTCGCAGAAATTCCTCATTTACAAAAAATTGTTGATTCGAAGACTATAGAAAAATTTGTGAATTCTGATAATAATGATGCATTAAAACTCCTCTTTACTGCTATTATGACATGCTCTCCAGAAATATTTCAACCAGTATTGTTGCAAATTTTAGATTATTTTAAACTGAAGCAGTTTAACAATCCACTATGTGAATCTATTCATGAATTGTTTCTCAAGACATATGACCAATATCTAGGAGATATTGGTTGTTTTTGTCTGTTTTTTCTGAATTATTTGAAGCTGAAGCCAGGTGAGGCAATCTTTTTAGCTGCAAATGAGCCACATGCTTATCTTTCTGGCGATTGTATTGAATGTATGGCATGTTCTGACAATGTTGTTAGAGCTGGATTGACCCCAAAGTTCAGAGATGTTAATACGTTATGTGATATTCTGACTTATAACTGTAAAAAAAGTGAAGAAAATAAGTTCTTACCAGTCAGTGATCCAGGAGACCCATGTGTTAAAGTATTTGATCCACCTGTTCCTGAATTTGCTGTTGATTCCATTGAACTCAAGCAGACAGAAACTCCATATACATTGAAAAAGCTTCAAACTGCATCTGTGTTACTTGTTGTGAAAGGTAAAGGTTCTTATAAGTGTGAAAATGAAGAAGGTGATTTGATGCCAGGGTCAATATTGTTTATCTCCAATGGCTGTCAGGTTTCTCTCACCCCTGCTGCTGAACTTCTTATGTTTAGAGCCTATTGCAATGCCTAGGGTAAAATGTTTTTAAAAAACTTGCACTTTCTATAGAAAAGTTGTGTGCAAGTATACAAATGTGATCAAACAATCATAGAAAAATATAGTATAGTAATATAGATTTTTTTAAAACTTCATGTTGCTTTATGTAATTGTTTTTTCCATGTTGTTTTCATATGATGATTCAATTGAATTAAATCTTGAATTCAGTTTCAATGATGATTCAATCAAATTTGTTTGATTCTTGGTTCAATTAGTTTAATCTTGCATATCATTTCTGTTATCAGCATCTCTTTTTTTCAATTAATGCAAAGCCTACAGTGGTAAATAAAGTAACAGTAAATAAGATTTTTTACTGACCTCTCACATAGCATACTCATTTTACTGTTAAAACACATTGTTTGTTTAAAATTTAAGTTAAATAAAATTGAAAACATCACACATTGTGACTTCATGGATGTGCTGCTTCCTCGCATCTTTTTTTTATACACTTCGACCAACTAAACCTAAGTATGTTTTATTTTAACTACCCAAAAAATAATGAAATAATTTTTGCAGCGTGATTGAATGTTTGTAAGTTTTGCATGGGTTCACTGTTATAAAACTGATTAAATCATGAATTAACCAGCAGGAGTGGCCTCCCCGAAACTTTCTCGCATATGACCAAAGTAATGTGGGGTGGGTAAACACCCAGTGGGCAGATAAATATTTTTGGGGTATTTACCCAAGGCCTGGGTATTTTGAGAAAAAATATTATGAATGGTGATTTAAAATGAAACATATAAAATTTTTAAATTCTCAAAAACTTGATATTTTGCAAAAAAAATGTTATTGGCCCAGATTCCGCAAGCATAAAAATTGCGTATGTTCGCAGTTTTTATGCACACTGAGGGTGCCATAACTACTAAGATTTTATTTAATGTTTTTGAGTACAAAATTTTATTATAGATATCGCAAGATTTCACCGTACCTCTGGTTAATCACAGGCGTCCATCTGGAGAATATTGGAACGAAGTTTCATTTTAGGAGGTTGGCAGAATTTCTGAAGTGCACATTTGCCACTCGTTACAATTTTCTTTGTAGACTGCCAAGGTCAAAAGCCAACAATACTAACTTGAGTAAAATAAGTGAAGTGCTCACCAACACACAGTTGCAATTTGAACACCTTTTTTTTAACGGATTGAAAAGAAAATTGGACACAACTCTATAATTAAGGTTAGAAGGCCACATACCAAATTTCCTATATCAAATCGTTATCTTAAAGAGTTACTGTGTTCACAAGTTTGTGATTATACAGACCGACAGACAGTCAACGCATTGATGGATTTGGCCCAAAATTTGATATGAACCTACATTCTTTATAATAAAACTGTGTACCAAATTTTACCTATCCATTGGTTTTGGAGTTATTGTGTTCACATGAACGCAGACAGACGGCCAGACAGACTTCCCTTGGACAAATTTTATCCAAAATTTGATAGAAACCTACAAATTTTGTCTAAAGATCACATATCAAATTTCATCCCTGTAGCTCTAATAGTTATTGTGTTCACAGACAGACTGACATGCATAATGCCAAAATTGTGTTTTTCAGACTCTGGAAAGTCTAAAGCATGGAGATTCGTCAAAATCTCGAGTTCAAATTTTTTGACTATTACAATACTTTCTCTTTGTGTACTTCGTATATTAGAAAGTTCTGTCCAGTGTATGTTTCTTTTTTCATTATTATTTGTTTTTGTACCTATTATTAGTTTTTGTTCTGTCTAAAAAAAATAAAATTCACCTCCATCCATCCAAACCGGAAAGGATCCAAATGGCTCTAAACATGGTGATGCAGGTGGTGTAAGGTAATGTAACGCATACGAGAAAATAAAAAGTGAAAAGAAAATTATTTACATTTGTTGCATTTTGGTGTAGGGAAAAATTTTATATTACAGTTTGTATAAAATAATCAATATTTTTAAAAAGAAAAAAAAAATAAATTCATTTTTGGATTATTTTAAAAGATTCATTTTTTCATGTTAACACTGTTTATTGCAATGTTTTCTTTAATTTCTTGTTTAAATCTAACCTTTTCTACAAATCTAATTTTGAAAATTAATTGCCCCAAGTCTCAGAATATTTTCTTTATGTGTAAGTTAATCATCTTCTAAAAATGTTTATTTAAAATTTTATATTTATTGTAAAATTACATCTTCAGAATATCAGGTTCCCTGAGGGTTAGAAAAAATATGAGAAACTTGGCAGTTGTGTAGCGACCTGTGGTCAAGGGGGGTATAGATGCCCCGGGTGCCATAGGGACAAAATGTTAGTTATGTTAACCAATGTTTCTTTTATAAAGCAAAATATCACGAGGGGGGCAAAAAAAATAATACCATACCTGGCACCATTTACACTTGTTGAACCATTAATGACGATTAGGGGGGCAAAAAAAATCAGATAATGTACCAGGTGCCAGTTAGCCTCGTTATGCCACTGACACTTGGAATTTATTTTATAAACAAAGTATATACAATAATATTTTTTTTTTACAATCTACATGAGTTTTGGGAAAGCAAGGAAATTTTGGAACACTATTGTTAGTGTGCTAACTTTATTTATCTTGAAGGATCAGTGAAAGATGCCACAGATCTGTTTATATTTTGGGAGATCAATTGTGAAGATCATAGAGTAAAGATGCTTGATTGGCTATTCAGCAAAGGGACAGGGCCAGATTATCAAATGGACAAAGTGGGCAACTGCCTAGAGGGCCCCGGCAAGCCATCAGGGGCACCTGATGCTTCATATTTTTTTTTTTTTTCATTATTTTCGAGGTTATTTAATTTACAAGACCCGTGCACTCGAGCTTTCTCAAATTAAAATCGAATACCGCTTAAATTTCAGAACATTAATCTTAGAATATTTTTCAGGTTTAGAAATTTGCTTGCAGATCAGTGTGATCCAGTTTGTTTTGGAATTGGCTGACTAACTCAATAGTCCTGGCAAACTTTGTATTAGAGTATTTTTTTTTAAGTTTACATTTTTTATTTGTGAGATACTGAAGTTGGAGAGGGGAAATAGAGAGCCTCAAAGCTTGTATCGCCCTTAGACTACAGGGGTCAATCTGGCCCTGAATAAGGCTCAATGATATATCCTAAAATGTCAACTGATAAAAGATTCCACAAAATAAAGGATGCAGCTAATACATTTGATGTTTATTAAATTGCATGATAATTATCAAAAAAAGAAACCAGAGGGATTTAAAAATGTTATCAAATAACTGTTCATAGTCTTCTTGAATTTTATTACCAAATGTTGTTGTTGACTAATCTCTCTGATCTAACATAATTGGCCAAGGACTCATTTTAAAGGGGAAGAGTGATGGTTTCTGTCGATCAAAGTGACTTGGAGTATCTAGGTAGTACTGAAGTAGACTTAGCTCCTATTATAGGTATTGGTTGCCTTCCTGGAGGACTTTCAGAGGTAGTTAGCCCTCAGCTGTATTTTGCTTGGAGGAAAACCTTCAAGCAGGGCCGGCCCAAACAAAAGCGGGGCCTGGTTCAAAGTTCATTTGCGGGGCCTTGCAACAAAATTCGTATAAAAAAATAATTTATTGCGTTTTGGTAATTATTAAATTGCTCAGATTGGAAAAGGACGTAATTAAAAAATCATAATTTAATTAATAATTTATGCATAAGGAATATAATTTTAAAAATAATTTTTGATAATTAAAATAATTTTTAAATTTAATACAGGGTGTCCAACAAAGGACTCCCTGATTTTAAAATTAAATAACTCGGAAACGGAGATAGATAGAAGAATGAAACCAATGGTATGTGTATTTTGAAAGCCATAAAAATCTGATACAGATGTTTCAGAATTAGTTACAAATGTTGCCAGCAGGTGGCGCTGTACGCTGTAGTCGTAGCACGGAGTCAGAAAAAAAGCTATAAACAGTCTTTTGCAAGCAATCGTTGTAATCATAACACAATCGATTCAAAATGGGCACAGAGATGGCGCATACCAAGAATGAAATGTTCAGTAGTGTGTCCTCTGTAGTGTGTCAACGGAAACGGTGGCAGCGAATGGTAATTAAATTTGAAACTTTCCAGAATAGAGTAATTGCGTTGAACTTTTCCACATTTACTGGAACAGATATTGATTGGCCTCCATAACACCCGATCTCACTCCATGTGATTACTTCTTGTAGGGCACAGGGTGACATACTGTTTTCCAGACAACACTGCACGAGCTTGAAAAGTTGATCTGTGGTGCATGTGCCTGCATTTCCTATGACACACTGCAGAGGGTGGCTGAAAATTTCATTCTTGGTATGCGCCCTATCTGTGCTGCGAAAGATGCAGATTTTGAATTGATTGTGATGGCATTGCAACGATTGCTTGCGAAGAACTGTTTATAGCCTTTTTCCCGACTTCGTGCTACGACTACAGCTTACAGCGCCATCTGCTGGCAACATTTGTAATAATTCTGAAACTTCGGTATTAGATTTTTATGGCTTTCAAAATAAACATACCATTGGTTCCATTCTTCTATCGATCTCCGCTGCCGAGATATTTAGTTTTAAAATCAGGGAGACCTTTGTTGGACACCCTGTATGACCAGCATACAAACTTTAATGCTGAAATCGTTAAAAACATTATCCTATCCGAAATCAATAATGAATTTAATTTAATAATAGTTATTAATTAGTCAAAAATAATTATGAAAAGGCAAAAATTGAACCCTCTAGAAGTCGCGCGTATGTACGAGATACTTGTATCGTGCATCGTATTATATATTTATATCGGGTTATTTTACAAAAATGAATGCAACTTTTATTTATGTAATCTGTATTTAATAGCTCCATACTAAATAAAGTTTATATAAATAAAAATTGTACTTAAATTTATAAAAGAACGATATAAGCAAGTAATACGATGCACAATATAAGTATCTCCTGCAATACGCGTGACTGCTGGAAGGTTAAATAATCCAAATATTCAATACTTAGTATAGTAATATTATATAAAACAAATAATAGTGCGAATTATATTGGATTTCGATTAAGCATGCACTTTTCTAGCTTTCATGGATGAAAATTCATCAATTTCTCCATCGAATTAATTTTATCAGAAGTGTATTTTTCGATGCTAAGAAATGCAAGATCACTCAGGCCATCTGCCATAGTTGCTCGAGAAAATGACAATATTAATATCAGTTTACTGAGTGAGCGTTTACAGATAGCAACCGGCACTGAAATTGTTAAAAGTGTCAATTGTCAAAAGTGCATTTCTTAGATTTGGGAAAACATCCTCATCATAAGATAGTATAGATTTTAAAATCTCCATAGCAATTTTTGAACAAAAGAAATGTTAATTATTTTTACACTTTTTGATTCAAGTATAAAAGCACACAATTTTTTGTGTGGTTCCATTATTGTAGAACGAGGACAGAAACGTACTGAATATTCAATAATAAATGTGAATTACTGTAAATATATTTCAGAGAGATAGAAAAGTGTAAACTCAGATAAATTTAGAAGTAACTTTAAATAATGCAGATGTTGCTCAGTCATTGGGACTGAAGAGGATTCGATTATTTGATGCAAGTGCAAATTAAATAATTTGACATCCACATTTTGAAACAGCTATTTGAATATGATAATTGAATTCAAGCATTACTTTTTAAATAAAAAAAAATTCTTCAATTATTTTTTGCGAACACATGTTGTAGAATTGTGTGCTGTTTTCCTGCTTTTGTGAGGAAATATTAAAAACTGTTCAGTTTGAAAACTTTCAGTGTTAAAATTAGAATTATAGAATTAGAAAATAGGTTCAATTAGAGTTTCAAAACATGAAAGTTCTAGAAACTTTAAATAATTTTTAACTATGCTGTCAATTGAGAGAGAAAGTCCCTCCCACCCTTTCAATTTTTCTATCGATTGACGATTACAGTATTGAAATAAAATTTCATAGCGTATGAATGAGATTTTTTTGTAACTTAGATTTTGAAATGAATTCTTAAAAGTTGAGCTCATCTTTTCTTCATATTTAATAACAAATAGACAAAAACGATAAAACTAAAAAAGAACATCACCTGATCACAAACTTATCTACAATTATTCACAACCTACTGATAGTTTCGGTTTTAGGATATTTAAATTGAATCAATCTTCAAAATGCTTCATATATTTTAAAACTTATCCAAATGATTTTGATATGTTGTTTGTCAAAATAATAAAAAGATTTCAGATAAGTAACATTTTATAATGAAAACTGCACAATGTAAAAGAGTAGAAAACACCAATTGTTGTTTGTTAATAAAAAAAAATCTTTTATCTGAAATGTATTCAGTAATAACAAATAGCAAAAATATTGTACTACAAAAACAAAGGGGAGACTACATTGTTTTTTAAATTGATAACCTATTATAATATTAAAATTTTCTTTTTGGAAATATAAAAAAATGTTGTTTAAAGAATAACCAATAAAAAAAAGAGATAAAAAATGGCATACCTGAAATTTATCTGCAAAAACAAAAGCAGAATATTTTATTTTGCTGTATTCTAAATGCGAACGAATTATTCAACTGAAAATTAAGCTTCCGAGAAGATTCATTGTGTTGTCCGTAGTGTTTCACTCAGTCCAAATAATATTCCAGATTCACTGCTATTTATTTAAACTCTGAGGGATAGATGTAACAGACTACCTTTTAATAAGTACCTACGATGAATTTATAGATTCTGGAAAACCACACTTAACAAGAAAAGAGAGAAACCCCTGTGATGTGCCTCATCATCACTTAGCAGTCCTACTGGGCACAAGAGAAATTCATGTGCTTAACATAGAGCTGGATAAGGAGAAGACGAGGAGGGGGCACCACAAAGTGTGTGTCCTTGATGGATTGATAATGGGATGGATAGATTTAACAGAATACCTTTTAGCAAGTACCTACGATGAATTCATAGATTCCGGAAAACCACACTTTTTACAAGAAAAACGAGAAAACCCTTTGGCATATGTGATTCATCATCGTTTAGCAATCCTGCTGGACAGAAGGGGAACAGATGTGCTCAATTTAGAACTAGATAAGCCGAAGATAAAACATTCATCTAGAGATGTCTCTTTAAGCTGCCCTGGGAAAGACTATCTGCTGCACATTAGGGGGACAGATGTGGATCTCCACTGAAGTCCCTGAAGCAATTGTCTCGGGAACAAGGAATGTATTGAATGTTATCAACTGAAACCGACTTAAGACATTTCCCGAAGACGTCAGAATGTATAACTCGCAGTCTCCTGTTTCTGCAATGTTTTACATGTATGGTCGGATAAAAACAAACAAATCGCAAAAAAGCATTTTCATTTTGTAAAATCCGTCAGCAGCGCGGGGCCTTGTGTGGTCGCACCCCCCTCCAGCCGGCCCTGCCTTCAAGAGAAAGCCTGACCATAGTGAGCACTACATTGTACACATTGAAGTAAGGAAGCAAAAGTGAGACTTGGTCTACCAAACCAACAAGTTCATTGTTCCTTTATTGAATAAAACAGTTTTCCAATCTACAAATGGATGTAGCTATGCAATTGGGAACGAACTTCAAAATGCACATTTTAGAGATATAGCTGTTTTAAAAAACATGTCAGAAAATAAATTCTCATGCCATTTTTCAAAATTAATTATTGTATTATAAGTATTGCACAATAGATTGCTTTGGTTCAGTTTTGTACAGCAAACTACATACACATGGGGGCAATTTTCGAAAGTGAATCTCAGATCTATAAAATAGAGGTTGATTAATTATCACATTACTGTGTTCAATTTAATGCACTCGTAGCATGTTTAGTAATGTCGGAAAATTAATATTTTACTTTTATTGATACAGTTACCTTCAATAAAAATAAACATTTGACTTAGCAGCCCAATGGATAGAATTTATTAGTATGATTTTACAGTTTAAAGGGAACTTTAACTATTATATCTGCTTTAAATTCTGATGCAGATGAATTTGCTGATTCATCTTTGGAGAGTCTTTTCAAAGAAGTTATATGGCAATGGTAACACACATACAGGGCCCACCTTAATAGATGCGGGGCCTAAATTGAAACCCTTTTAGATAACCTCGATATATTTAAGTTTTAATACCTAATAAATAAACAATATGAAATTTTAATAAATTTACTTAAAATTAAAATTTTTGCAAAATTCAAAAAGTGTGAAATTTATTGTGTGTTTATGATTACATGCATTATAGAGCAGTTAAGTTCTCGAGGGAATTAGGGACCTTATCAAGTTATTTATTCATGATCACTGAGTGACGTAAATTACGGACATATTTAACTAACGAAAACAATACTGAGGAAAAAATTAAAATTTTTACTCTTGACTTCGAACTAAAAAAAAAATCAAATTACAGACAATATTTTAGAATTGTGTTAATAGGAGAAACTAAGGGTAGACCAGAAAAAAATAATACTATTTACCACGAGTTCGGATTAAAATAATTATAATTATTCAAGTTCCACTGCAATAATAATACAACTTATACAAGAATCTACTGTATTTTCATACTAGTATTAGGAATGCATTTTTTAATAGAGAAAAAAGAATAAGAAAGGAATACATTGCTGTTGATGTCAGCAATATAAAGCAGTGAAAGTTCATAAAATTCCTAAAACAACTTATGATTTGAAAAATGGAATTAAGGTAATTAATATAAGGCTTTTTATTTTAAAATATGAGAATATGTTTCTAATTAATTGAACTGGTTGTCTGAACCGTAAGAAACTTTTACTGAGATCCATCTATAGGCAACTCCATATGACTAAATTTTAGTGTTTCTTTTGCTAGTGTTAACGCTTTTCAAATGCATGGCTATACTTCTGCTATTTTGGTTGTCTGCACCAGTTTTTTTTTTTTTTCATAAAATTTCAATCTGGCCATAAAGGTGCCAAAATATAATTCAAACTGTAGCACCCCACATTTTTCAGGGTGTAAAATTTATTATTTATTTAATTTAATTTTGTTCGTAATATTTAAATCTCAGCAGTCTAACACAATTTTCCTTCTATAATCTAAGACAGGACATAATTTGACAGTATAGGAAAGGCTAAAAAACGAATTATACCACCCACAGTCGCTGATATATTTGAACAGAATTTTGTTTTAAATACCAGTATTCGGTATTCTGTGAATTGAAAATCTATATTCGAAACGATTATTGACGAATTGTTGCTTGATTTCATAGATCCCCACCCCACCCACCCCCCATTATTTTCAAATTATCTACTTTCGGAACGCATTTTCAATAGAATTTTTTTCTTTCTTTTTTAAATATCTTATCTGAAAGCCTATTCTTTTCAATGCCCAAAACTTTTTTTTTCCTACGATAATCAGAAGGGCGTTTTTCGATACGAGATAAGGAAATTCACGGACGTTTTCATCTATACTTTATAAAAGGCTTTAACCGCCATTTGCGGCTAGCTCCAGGAAGTGAAATCGACGGTTAAAATAAAGTTCGGCCAAAGTTAAATTAAATTTATTGCTCTCACATCTTCCACATAGAATTATTCTGGATTAACTAAGATTACATTGCATTATACAACTCGCTAAGCATGGCGAGATTTGTCCGTCCCCGTGAGAGGAAAAAAAAGCGACAATCATCGCAAGAAGTCAAGTCTATCTTGCTTCTGATTGCGAAAGGTCCTGACAGCGCCATCCAACGGCAGGAGGGCGAGACAAAATGTGACTGTCACAGACTCCCCTCTGGTTCCGACGTCTACCAGACCGTCTCTGTGAAGAACCAGAAGTATAAGTCTTTCATGGTCTTCCACGTTTTCTAAGGGGGTGCACCGGTGTCACACTTTCCTCCTGTTTGTACACTTTCAGTGCTGATGTGTGGTGTGTTTCCACGGGTTCATTTGGATTGTCTTGGTTGGCGATTACATAAGAAGTGGGTGATTTTGGGGTGAGGATGATGTAGGGTCCGTCTCTTTTTGGCATAAACTTGGTAGTACGCCCCTTTGCGGCGTTACTCAAATGATGAGAAGTGACAAACACCCGGTCTCCAGGGAAATAATTAGGAGCTCTCCGTCGCTTTCTATCACCACATTTCTCACGCAAATCTTGTTGCATCTCAGCAACTTCTTTGGCCTCAGCCATAAATTTCGAGATTTTTTTTAGATAAGGAGTAATTTCTGATACAAATGTATCTTTTAAGATAACACTTCATAGGTCATTTTGAATCCCGTCGACTGTGCGAAGTTCTCTGCCAAAAGTTAGGAAGGCAGTAGTTTGACCAGTCGAGGAACACTTGGCTGTGTTCATTGCAAATCTGATGGAGGGGAGTTTTTCACACCAAGAGTCATGTTAGTCTTCCACCAGGACAGCAAGACGCGGTTTTAGATCACGGTTTTTTTTCTTTCGACAGGATTTGCTTGTGGATGGTATACCGGAATAAATGATTGGTGGATTTTCAGAAGGTAACACATTTGTTGCATAACAGCGGAGACAAATTGGGTACCGTTGTTGCTGATGACTTTTCTAGGTAACCCAAATCTGAGGAAAACTTCTTCCATAAGCACAGTTGAACACTCTCTTGCAGTTGCATTTGGCAGGGAAAAAAGTTATACCCATTTTGTGGCAACGTCTTCAACAATGAAGATCCACTTTTTCTTATTTTTGCTCTCTGGGAGAGGGCCGAAGAGATCTATTGCTATGGTTTCGAATCTTTGTGCTTGCACTGGAGTTTGTAGCAACCCAGCAGGTTTTTGGTTTGAGGCTTTGAATCGGGCACAATCAAGACAGTTTTTGCCATAGTTGGTTATGAACTTCCTCATACCTATCCAGAAATAACGTTTTGCTATTCTTTGGTAAATTCCATCTGAACCACAATGTGCAGCATTAGGAGAGTCATGGCGTTCCTTCAAGATCTTGTCCCTTTCATGGGTAGGCACAACCAACTGAGCTTCTTCACTTTCAGAGTCATGGGAATATCTATACAGTATGCCCTGATTCATGAGATACCCTCTTTCTAACCAATTGGCATGGTTAACGTCTTTATCATCATTCTCGAAGCAATGGATGATTTTTTGGAGATCTTCATCTTTCAGCTGTTCTTCTCTTTATCTCCATGGGCGATCTTGCAGGGAAGTCTACGGAAACTGTATTCTCTTCACGGGGAGGTATTTCTTGATCATAGTGCTTTGCACTTTGGAGTAGATCACCCATTCTGGGAAGTGGGTATGAATCAGGGACTGTGACTTCATTTAGCTTGCGATAGTCTATACATAAACGTATTTTTCAATCAGGTTTTGGGATCAAAACCACAGTATCCCCATAGGCGGACTCGCATTCTTCAATCACATCCTTTTCTAGGAGGTCTTCTATCTCCTTCCTTAAGAGTTCCTTTTTCATAGGCGACATTCTGTAAGGGGTACAGAAACTGGTGGATGCTTTTCAGTATTTATGTGGTGTTCCACGTAAGGGGTAGGGTCTCCCCCTGGCTTGAAGATACTGTCAAATTTTTCGAGCAGGTAGCTCATCGTCTCTCGCTCTGGGATGAGAGATGTACCTTCATCTTCACGAAGGTGGCAATTGTTGGCTATAATGCTCCCAGCAGTGTGTACCGAATTTACATCAAGGTCTTCCTTGAAACATATCTTGTGATGAGGCTTATCACTAAAATACTATCTTTTGTTCTTGAGGTCTAGAATACCAGACTTTTCCAAAAAATCAGTGCCTAAGAGTGTTCGGTTGCCTTATGCTTTTGGTAAAGTCAGCATATGAATGGGCACAGTTCTTCCTTCAATGTCAATGAACACCGGGCGGTGTAAGCTTCCATCTGCCATCTGCCAAAGCCATCGTAACTTCTATCTTCTGGAAATCAACTCCTCGTTCTCGGAGCAAGTTGAACATTAACTCACCAGCAATGGAGCGAGTGGCACCAGTGTCGGCACATACTCTTCCATGGATATCACCTATGCGGATATCTAGCAAAGCTGTTGGTGAAGCAGAAGCATAACGAGTATAAAGGGTTGTACTACTGGAACTGCACTTCTCTCTGGTTGTACACGAAGGACACTTGGCTTTTATGTATCCTGGCTTTCCACAGCCATAACATGTCAACATTTATCGATTTTCTATTTTCTTAGGCTTAGGTTTCTCCGAGAATTTCGGATTCTGTTCTGGATACCTCTTCTGGTTAAGCGTAGGGTATACTCTATTTTCAGCTCCTCTTCGAGGGTGGAGGTATGGAAATCTCTCTTGGTTCGAACTGCATCATAGTCGTCTAACTTGCTAGTTAGTTTTTCAACATTGTTGAGTTGGCTCGATATAGTGCTCACGCATTTCGGGGGGAACTCTACGCTTGATTTGATCTACGATGATTAGTTCCTTTAGCTGGTCAAAAGTGGAAATATCTAAACCACTGATCCATCCATGAAAATAGTTCCTGATTTCACATACGAAGTCTTTCCAGGTAGCAGTTGGAGACTTGCATCTTGAATCGACTGATTCTCTGTAGCACGCATAATTACATGCAATAATTTATTAGCACTTGAATTGACCGATTCACCGTAGCACTTCAATATTTGATATCACCCACTTCAGATGTGAAATTTCATTGTAACGCGCATAAACACACTTTTGTTTCCGATGGAAGCAGATGATAAACACATTATAACATACAAACAATGAAATCTTAATTTTAAAAATTTGCACAAACTAACAGTTTTTTCTAACAATTAAATTCAATACTTAAACACACAGAGAATAGGTTCTTAAGTTACTTTTAAAAAAAAAATGAAGTAAAAATGGATAGTTATCAATTATAAATTAGCAGTCATAAGAACAATTAAATTGGAGATAATAACAAATTTACCATTAACCAATTATTATTAGACACTCAACTATTAACAAGCATAACAAAATTAAATTAAATCTAATAATTATGTTACTATTAATCACTGCATCTTCAATCATAACAATCAGTAACTGGATACAATAATTATTTTACCAATTTGCATACTGTTACAAATATAAAACACCAAAATTAATTGTTTTAATTAATGAAAATATATAGCATTCGATACACACAACAAAATGAGAGCTTTATTTTTATACATATTTCAAGCACAATTTCACCTGAAAAAAAATTATTCAAAAACCTCGAACTTTAAAGTAATTAAATGAGCACAAAATAATTATTTCAAAACAAAAATCATAACTTCGAATATGCAAATGTAACAGTTATTTTACTTTTAACTAGTTCTGAACTATTTTTAACACTTTTGAACTAGGATTAACACGTGCAACAAATTTTAAGTTATGGCTAACACGTGAGAACAAAACTCAAACAGTATAATTTATGATTACAATTTTCGACAAAATAATAGCATATTTTAAATCGTTAATTTTTTTTCCATTTTAAAAGTATAGATTACAAAATATACTTATCAACCACCAGGATGCAGAGAGTTTCGGCCAGACAGTTGGGCGCCAGTTTTAACCGCCATTTGCGGCTAGCTCACAGGAAGTGAAATCGACGGTTAAAATAAAGTTGGGTCAAAGTTAAACTACAGTATACTCTCTATTATCCGTGATCATTCCGGGCTCACAAAAAAAATTTAAAGAGAAACATTTTCACGCTTATCATGCATGTAAAATAGGTGTTTATGTTCGATCGAGAGATTCATTCCGTGAAACTAGAGAGCCGTGACGGCGGAGGCTAAAGAATAGATTTTTTCTTCCTCCACGTGCAATCTCTACCGGTTCAACCCCTAATTTTCCGAGAAATGAATCATCCACTTCCTGCTAGCTCATTCTGGTACGAACACGCTTCTCCCTGACACGTCATTCTTTAACTTCTTCGTCTTCTCTCACTTTCGCACGTGTTCCTTTAGTTTTTGGTAATTTTTTACTGGTAAAAATGAGTGGTGTGAAAAGAAAACGAAACGTTTTAAATGCTAAACAAAAATTAGAAATCCTTCAAAAAGTTGATAAGGGAGAATCAGCTAGTACTGATGCAGAAGATGTACTAAATGAGGGAAATACAATTTCTCATTCTGCTGCTCTACAATCTGTGGAAACTTTGTTAGATTATATGGGAGAAAGAGGATTTGATTACGGTGACATTACTGCGGTTCGTAAAATATGTGTCGATATACGACAAGAGATGAACAAACAACAGAAGCAAAGACGCATAACAGATTTTTTAAAGCAGATAATGTTAAAAGGAAAATTCGTCGTTTGATGTTATACAGCATGCAAATGTATTTAAAATTTATATATTTGTACCGATGTTGATTTTTTCTTTAATAAAAAGGAGTTTTCGGATTATCTGTGTTTTCATTGTCCGTGCGATTCCTCCCGGTTATTAACCCGGATAATCGGGAGTGAACTGTAAATTAAATTTATTGCTCTCACATCTTCCACATAGAATTATTCTGGATTAAGTAAGATTACATTGCATTATACAACTCGCTAAGCATGGCGAGATTTGTCCGTCCCCGTGAGAGGGAACCCATCGTCTCGCAAGAACAGTCAAGTCACTCTGTGTTTATCTGGCTTCTTATTGCGAAAGGTCCTTGCAGCGCCATCCACCGGCAGGAGGGCGAGACAAAATGTGACTGTCACAAGGCAATGTTTGTGTGTGCGCGTGCGTGCATGAGATGTCCAGACGAATCTATCGCACTTACAGCCTTGAAATTTTGTGACTTAATGGTGACTCAATGCACCTCGAAACAGGAATTTTAAAATTAAAACTAGAAAAGTTTTATTTAATATTTTGTGTTGTTTTGGTTGATTTTTCGGCACTAATTTCTCAATAGAATGGTTTCGGATAATTTTACGAAAATAATAGATACACCATCGGAAAGAGCACACGATTTAAGTTCTGATGAAGTAAGTTTTGAATTTCTAACGTAATTTACTGAATTTTGAAAAAAAATTTAAAAATAGTCGGTTAAGCCTAATACACTTTGTTTGGAATTTCAATTTCTTGCATCCGCCGTTCTAATTTTATTATCAATTCGAAATTTGTTGACGTAATAAATATAACGTTTCTCCATGATTTAAAATAAAAATGGTTAAAATTGAACAGTTGGTGGAATTTTAATTAACTTTTTTCTGAAGTTTTAAGAAAATTTCGCTTCAAAATTCCCTTCACGATTCTTCGTAATCCAGGTCGCGTGACGTATTTTCCCAACATATATTTCGTCGAAACCACGTGACGACATAACCCCTTTGCTTCGCGTCGACAGATAATTCTTCTTCTCTGTGGATAATTCTTTTAATTTGTTTGTTTTTATACTGTTTGATAGTCGAGCACATGGTTGATATCTTTAGTTAGAGAAGACTAGAAAAAATGAAATATGACTTCAAGGAGCTATTTGCATACTGTGGCTTCAACGTTTAAAAATGAAAAGGAAGATTTCATCTCTCTTTTTTTTTTTTTCTTCTTCTTCTCTGATTCATTTTGAATATATTTAAATACTATATAAATTATGTTTTTCTATATCTTTCGAGGCGTATTGTTCCATTTGAAATCCTTAAAATTTCATTCTTTAACATTTTACTTTGTTTATAGGAATCAATCTTTTTAAATCCTAACAAATTTTTTTCGAAAATCTCGGTTTATTTGGTACTCTGCACTGTTTTCCTACAGTTCAAATGCCATTATCGCGAAGAAAAAGAAGCAGGAAAATCAATAATTTGTATCTTTTGTTTTGATTTTGTTTTCAAAACTTTTTCGTGCCGTTGTGAGCGATTTTCATTTTGTTGAAGTCCTGATTCCACGGGCAACGCCGCGCGCGTACTGCTAGTACAGGATATAGGATGTAACGTAAGAACTGGTTAATTTTTTTCATAGCAATCAGAAATGTTGAGAAACAGACAAACAGTCTTCCATTTGTTCGGATTTATTCCCAAATTTGATACAGATTTACGATTTTGATGTCAATACCACAGATCGAATTTCATCTATCTAGCTCAGAGGTTCTCAACCTGTGGTAAGCGTACCCCTAGGGGTACGCGAAATCAAAGTCGGTAATGGCGGACGCAAAATTATAAAGAATTAAAAATGTTACAGTATTTTTTATTCCTAAGTTTGTGTGAAAAATAAAAGAGAAAAGTGGGCTAGTCTAAAACCTACGCTCAAAATAAGAAAGAAGAAAACCTGGTAAATGATTGATATTTTGTCTTCACCAGCCCCATTTAGCATAAATCATCAGTGTGTTCACAAAAGCTGTAGCTTCACTAGGAGCCAGTGTGGTAAGCTTTTTATTTTCGTTCTTCCAGTTTAGGCTTATCGAGAACAATCCGGAATCCTCTCACTTCTTTTAACGTTTTTATTAAAAGCATGATGAAGCATAGGAATAATTAATTGCTCGATTTTGATGCATAATGAATAGCGACTCTTCATATAAATCAAGCTTTGTGTTTTATGGGTGCTCAATTTGATTGGTTTATTTTGTGGCACAAAACTGGTGTTTGTAGGCTATGCTTGCTCAACTTGAAGTGCTTTATCTTTAGAGTAACTTATTGTTTGTCGATATTATTTGATTTCTCAAAATAGACAAGTGGTTGAAAACTGGAACTCTTACGAGATCAGCATCCAGAACTGAAATTCGCACCACCGATTTGGCAGCTATGGAGATAACTGTGGATCAGCAAGATGATAATCATGAAATGCAAATGCCGACTGATTGGTCTGTTCAGGTAAGAAATAAAATTGATTTTGTTTAAAAAAACCTCAAAACGTCAGTGCGCCTCCGAAGAAGAGAAAATATTCTAAAGATACTTAAGATGGGGATTTTCCGTCCCGGGTGATGAAGAATGTCCAAAATCACCCTGCGTTGTTTCTGGAGAGATATTGTCAAATGACAGAATGAAACCATCTTTACTAATGCGTTATTTAGCGGCTAATGCAACTAACACCTGATCGTACAAATCTTTGGGTGGAGACATGGGCAGTACGTTACTTTTGCACACAGAAGTGAGATGGCTTTCGCGAGGAAATGCATTCACAAGATTGTTTGAACTTAGACATGAAGTTCATATGTTTTTTGAATACCACCCTTTTATGTTGAGCTCTAAATTTTATGAAAGTCAATAATTATAGTAGCTTGCGTACTTATCTGACATTTCTTCAGAAATAAATGAACTTAATTTAGGATTGCAGAACCATTCCATAACCATTTTTAAGGTAACTGACAAAATCGAGTCAATGATTAAGAAGCTGAATTTTTGGGAATCCTATTTTATAAAAAAACCAGTATGAAGTTTTTGAGACACTTTACAGCTTTTTACTGGAGGACGAACTTAAATTAACAAAACAAGTAAAAACTAGTATAATAGCACATATAAAAGGACTTAAGTTGTCATTCAGACAATATTTTCCGAGTTATGGATTCTCTCGGACAGCCGAAGTGTTGTCCAATATCTTGATAATTGGAGAGATGTTAGTGACTGGAGGGAAATGGATATCTTTAACAAATTCAGGACCCTGTGCAATTCTTGTGTTCTTCATCTACAATGGATACCATCACATGTAAATTTAAAATATAACGATATTGCTGATAGTCTTGCTAAAGAAGGTACTGCCATGCCTCAAGCCTATGTAGAACACTTGACCTACCTTGAGTTATACTCAAGAAGAAAGGCCCTTGTTAACATTTCTTTGAGGCATCAACCAGCTCATTCATGGTATCGTAGTGAAGGCCCCGATGCTACTATACATTTTAAGGGGGATAGGAAAGACCAAAAAGCTTTGGCTCGCTTATCATCCGGTCACTTAAAAACCATCAGATTCTCTCGTGGTCATAAGAAGTTCAATATCTGCACGAAGTGCAACATGATTGAGGCCACTCCGCAACATCTACTTGACTGTGTTGCCTTGGTGTATGTTGACCTGCTTAAGCGACCAGATTTCGTGTTAGAGGTGATGAAGGCGAACGACATCATAGATCTGATCTGATTCAGATCATAAGGATTAGAAAGAAGAAGATATTTTCCGAAGCGCAGTGATGCAGATATGTAGATTTTAAATCCATTCAACGAAGGGTTTTTCCAAAAAGCTGAAAAATTAACAATTTCTGAAAACGAAAAATTATTTGAACTTTCCACTGATTCTTCATTAGAATCTGAATTAAAAAAATAAATTTGATTGACTTCTGGGTAGCAGTGAAAGAAGAGTACCTAAAACTTGGTGTTAAAGCAATAAAATATTTAATGCCTTTCACGAATACAGAACTTGTATAAAGAACATTCTCGTCCTATACATACAGGGGCGGCCCGAGGCCTGGGCAGACCGGGCAATTGCCCGTGGCGCCAAAGTCCGAAATTGTGCCAAAGCGAGAGTGTGAAGAAAAAAATGGTATAATAAACTTGAGAAATAAAGTCATATATTTTTTAAATAAACTTATTGAATACATTATTTTTGCTGTCTCTCTCTCTTCAATGACCTCTATATAATCTTAAATATTTCTGAAGTTTAAAAATTCTCACCATAGTAGTATCAAGCCACATTTACAAGTAAAGCATGAATATTTCTAAGTAAAATTTTGTTTGATATTTAGAATATGAGCATTATAAAATTTAAAAAAAAAACACACATTGGATATGTGGGGGGGGGCCCATATTTTTGCTTTGCCCGGTTGGTAAAGCTACCTCGGTCCGCTTCTGTATACATATATGAAAGGTATTCGTGGTTGTAGTCAGTAAAAAGCCGAGTTATAGTCTAATTTTCCTTTATTATGGGAGAGTGACGGAATGTACGTACATCTTGGTTTAAGTTTCAAGTAAAATGCAAACAGAAAATCCCTGCATTTCCTGAGGTAGGGATTTAACATATAGACACATGATCAAAGTGAAGGGAATAATAGCTATTTTTAGTAAATTACGTAATGTTTTAGGGAAAAGCATGGAGGCAATAAGTCGCTGATTTCGCGATTTGTGTAGGCGCTTGGAAGTAATTAGAATATTCTTTTAGTAATAAGTATGCCAAAACGCGAGATTTAATATACCTCCAGAGCGGGAAATAAAACGAAACTGGAGTTTAAGAAAAGCGATTTTGGAATACATTAATATAGTAAATTAATATAGTAAATAAGATTTTAAAATATATAATATTAGAATTTAAAGTAAAATTAAGTAAGATTATTACGTATATTAAGAATAAATATCGAAATAAGCTTGACGCAGCTCCAGACATGAGATTATATCTTTCTTCATTTGAGCCCAATTTTATAAAACTTAGCTCCATGGAACAAGCTCAAGGATAGCATTGAAATTTTCTTGCACTTGAATAACTGATTACAAAGTGTAATTTTTAGTTAACCTTATAAGTTAATCTAAAATTATTAGAATGCTGTTTTTATTTGTTTTGCCGTTTAACTAATACTATTATTCGCGTTATTTGACTCTTAAGCATAACTAAGCCCTTAACATTATTGATAAAATCTTCTTTTCATAGACGGACGGGGGGGGGCTGACAGTAGGGGGTATGCGAACATGAAAAGACTAATCAAGGGTACGCGAGGGAAAAAAGGTTGAGAACCCCTGATCTAGCTCATTACATTTCTGAGCTTTTATGCATTTTTGAGCACATATAATCTACTCTTTGAAGAATTTGGTCCAAAATTTAATATATGTCTCCAAATTTGTTATTAATGATACACGCCAAATTCAAACCAACTGGCTCTTGCGCATTTGAGTTATAGTACCCACAGGTGCACAGACATAATTCCTTTTGCCCTCCCCCCCGGATTCAAGGTAGCATGAAAGATAAAAATTCATCAAAATCTTGAGGTCAAATTTTGTGATGACTGGGGCATAAATTTCTCTCACCTTGGTATACGAGAAAGTAAAAAAAGGAACCGATTGCGACTTATCTTTTTAGAAAGAGAGTTCGATGATTTCACCTAATAAAGACCGAATCTTTTCTGAATCCCAACCTAGACTTAATCTAAATGAATATGAAATTAAATAAATAAAACAAAATAAACCTTAGAAAAATAATTTATGAGGTAGGTGAGAATTCGTGCTACAAAAGCACAATGCAAGAGAGAGAGAGAGAGACAGAGAGAGAAAAAACTCTTATGCTGGGGAATTTTCAGCGCTAAATGATGCGCAACATCGCTTATTGCGTATGACAAAATGACGTATATACAAAAGGAAAGAGACGTTTACGAGCGCTCCACTCTACGGAAATAGCGTGGTGGCGCTCATTCCATACCATTCCATTGTTTAACCTATCCATTTAGACAGGTCATTCACGGCCGCTCCACACAATGTAAATCCATCCGCTACGGGTCACTGAAATCTCTTACTGCACCTACTTCTCACCACCCTCACCTTCAAAACGTGAAGCCCCACCTGCTCCGATTTCATCTTGAGCGAGAGAGCCTCCGCTTCCCCCTCCCGTATCTACACCGATCGCATTTCAGCATTTATGGCCCGGCAGTCCAAATGGAACGGTCGGATATCTGAGCTTTCAAGCCCGCCGCTCCTATTCTCATCGGTTTCTCGCATTGACTACGGGTTTTGGCGTGGAGTGGTTGAATTTGCTTGGTATAGAGCACTTGTGAATGCCCAGCCTGAGGGACAAACTAGATCAATCGGCATTGGTGCCCGAGCCGTCATTTAAAACTGTTTGCCTTTTTCACGCTAAAAACTGTTATTTAACTTGAATGTTTCATCTTAGTAAAGATGAAATCTCGTAATCGATGCTTTTACTCATTTCTGGATGTGCAACGGTTTTGAAATTTTGTACACTTGTGTATTTATTCTATGTGACAATACACTACTTTGATATTTTCAAAACTTAATTAACAGTTTTAATCCTTTAATTTAATTAAAGTTTGATTCGATAATAGTGTTTCCACTTATTAGTGAATTTGAGTAAAATTTATTTTCAAAGTCTATACTGTTGGGAATCTTGACCTTAAACTTCAAGGTCCGAATTTTTCGAACCCAGATCTATGATAGTTTGTTTCTCACTACTTCAAATCAATAAGCGTTTGCAGCAGTGAATTCTTTTGGACTTATGAAAATTAGTTCTCTCTAAAAATACGGTTTCTCGTTCCCGTTCGAGATTGCTTCTTGCTATAGACGAGTTTTCTGGTTTGTTTAATTACATTAAAAACCTTGACTTTTTCTGCTTGTATGTTGGACTTCCGGTTTGAAGATTCCATTGACTTAGCATTACACTGGAATTAGGTAGTACAGACACTTAAATGCAAACCAACAAAGCAGAAAACTCGTCCATTTCTTCGCTTTTGCTAAACGGAGACTTGTCATCGTCCGTTATTAGGTAACTAGCAGATTTGTGCAACAATGTGTGTCAACAATATCTCAGATTCGATTGTCACAGATTTATTAACGAAAGTTGCAGAAGAAATTCTCATGCACATTGGCAGAGTGCTTAAGAAGTAAAAAAAAAGCACGAAAAACAGAAATGATGAATCAATTGATACTAACTTTCGTTTTGTTAATAAGTTTATTTTTAACAATTACTTTCGCTTTGTCCGAGTAAAACTAATGCAAAATCCATTAACTGAAAAAATTCCGTAACCAAATACAAAATTTTAAAAAAATGCTGAATTGATTAACGCAAATCTTTATGTAAAGGGAGCTTTTCAGTAAAAGAACGGTTAAGGAAAAAATATTTTGCAAAATATATAAATATTCAATTCCAAAATTAAATACGAAAAAGATAGAAACTTTTCAACTAAGGGGTCTATTCTGGTACCCCCGGTTGAGTTGGGTTCCGCACGTTAAGAACGGAACCCAACCCAACCGGGGGTACTAGAATAGACCCCTAAAACGAAAGTAACCCAGATAGCAATTTTAGTTTGCAGCAAGTTTGACTCGGCAAGAGTGCAAGCTTGAAACAAGTTATTGCAAGCAAGTTAGTGTCACAACAAGTCGAACTTGCCGCAAGCTTGTTGCGTCAAACAACTCATTGCAAACTATAGTAAAAACAGAGTACGCAGACAAACCTCGGATTCGAACCCCCGACAGATCACTTCATAGCCAGACGCCTTAGCCATTCAGCTAGCTAAAACATGATAGGGGAAGATAGATTGCTCTAATACATAAGATGCATCTACACGTTTTATTTTAAACTGTTTTCTTGATTTCATTAATTTTTTAAAATTTTGAGTTGAGAATATGATTTGAAGTCAAAGAGAGAAAGCGATTTTCGCTAATAACTACGTTTTGCTAGTTGAATAAATTATGAAATCAGGGTTGAAAAGTAATTACTTTTAAAAATATGGGACAAAATGTAAATTTATTATTTTTCAACAAACATTGACTGTTTTTTGGGATTAATTTTGTTCATGAACGTTAAAATTTCAACATTAAAAAAGGCGATATATAGTTTTCTTTAAAGTGCGAGTTCTATATTTAGTAAAAAGATGGAGAATTTTTCATTTTTTTAATAAAAGACCTAGTTAGTTTTTTTACAAATTATCATTGATTTATTGAATTAATAAAAAGAAGGACGGTCTAGGAGATGCTATTAAAAATCGGATGTTTTTTAAAACAGATACAAAGTTCAAAACTGTATCCAGGTCGTGGTGTGTAAATGTCCTGTATCAACTTTGCAGCAAACTTGTTTTGAAATTGTGGTGTGAAGTTTGTCATAACAACTTCACAGCAAACTTGTTTTGTAAGTGGGTTGGTCGATTATACTTTGTTACTTTGCAGGAAGTTTGCTGCAAAGTTGCCGCATCAAGTTTGTCATGACAAGCTAATCTCAAGAAAAACCACGCGTGCTATCTGGGAAAGATCTCCGAGAAGTGGAAAATAAAAATTAATTCTAGTATAACTTCTATTTAATATTAGCGGAGTTCCGCGTCGATGAATGCACATAAAATAAAAAAAGAAACGAAACTGCTAAACTCAGCTAAAAAAAAACCCTGTCATAACTCCTATTTGATATTAAACATCACAGAATCAAAACAATATTCCGTGTATAGTAGACAGAAGAACCGTCTGAATCTCTTTGGCACATAGTCAAACCAAACCACGTGACCGTCACCCCCATGCGTGAATAAATATTACATATATAGATAAATATGCTATTTTTCGGCCGATTCTAAATTTTATTAAACTTAGGAGGAATTGTTCTACATACTTCCATGCTTATCATCTATTATTGCTAAATATTTTAAAGATTAGTTTTAATAAGTTTAATCTATACTTATAAAAGGAAATGTTTGTGCTCTTGCGTGCGTGTTTGCACGCGATGTCTAGACGAATCTATCGCACTCACAGCCATCAAATTTTTCACACAGGTAGTCGTAAAGGTGACTCAATGCACCTCGAAGCCGGAATTTTAAAATTCAATCTAGAAAATGTTTTATTTAATGTTTTGGGTAATTTTTGGCACGTTTACGGCTGTAGTATCTTTTCTAATAATCGTTGAAAAACAATCAATGCACCATCGGATAGAACAAATAATTTTCGTTCTAATGAAGTTTGTTTTGAGCCTCAAACGTAGTTTACTGAAATTTGAGAAATTTTTTAAAAAGAGTCAGTTTTTCCATCGAGATTTTATATTTGTTTTTAAATTTGCTGCATCCGACGTTCTTATAGCATTATTATTTTCCTTTTTTTCCCAGCTTGGAACAGTTCTGTCGGATTTAAAACAAGAATGTTTAAAATATCTTTTTCCGTTTTTTTTTAATTAATTTTTCCTGGTCAGTTGAAAGATATTTTTCTCTAGCAAGCATTCTCCCGCGGCAGTTTCTTTGAAGCCTTCCCAACATGCATTGTTGCAATTTCATTGGCTGATGGTGCAGAGCGCAGGATTCGTCATAAGCTTCAACTGAATGACTTCGATTATTATTTTCGGAAGTGTATTAATGTGTTTATGTCTCGCATATTTTGCTTGCTGTCTAATAATCACGTTGCAATTTTTTAATATTATTTCGGATTAACGTCCCATGTATTGTTTTTCTACAGTTGACATGGCATTATGCGAAGAAAAATCAGCGGGAAAATCAATAATGTGCATCTTTTGTTTCGTTTTCAGGACTTTTTCATGTCATTGTGGGCGGGTTTTTTTTTCGTTTTGTTGAAGTCCTGATTCCACGGGCAACGCCGTGCGCGTACTGCTAGTTTATAATAAATTTAATAAACAGCTGGCTACAAGATTTTAATAAATTGTCAATTTTTATATATAACTGTGGTTATTTAATTGGCCGAGACTCTTATATTTTTGCATCTAACTCGTATTATTCAACATCACATACTATTTATAATAACCTCTATATATAATTCTCTTATGTGGCGACTAAAGGGGTCGAATTTCTCAATCGCCGTTTGGCAACAGCTCCCAAGTTTGGTTTGTTTACATCGGCGGAAAAGTCTGAGACAAAAGATTTTTTTTTTTTCAGTTAAATAGTTTGAACAAAATAAGTTTAAGTCTTGCAGTTTCGATTAGGCAAATGAATGAATGTCTCCTTAATACGTCCTTTTTAGTTAAAAGGTTGAGGAATGGGCTATTTCATCTTTCGATTACTCACATTTTCTGAATTTTAAAAAACATAAGTGATTAAGAGAAAAATGTTGTTCCTTTCTTGACTAAATTGTAACTGGAGTGAGGCTGTATACATGTGGGGAAGCCTTCTGAGCAACTTAAACTTAGGATCTTATCAATTTTAAAAAGCTAAAAATACATAATTATTATGGTTTCAATTTTGAATAGTTTCAAGCCACTTTTCTCTTTAAATGGTTCTTTATTAGGCAACTTGACAACTTAAATTTTCTGAGGTTTAACACATAAATAACTGCCCAGAGAGAAAAGTTATGTCTTTCTCGGCTAATTGGATTGAGTGTGAATACATATGGGGAAGATTTTCTCAGCAACATTTCGTTGAAAATACGGCATGTCTAAAGTTTTGGCGGAATGAAGTTAGGGCAAATAAAACTGTTGAAAATATTGTCAATTGTGTGGAAATAAGTTTTTAATCACTGATTTCTGATTGATGTAAATAATTTTGATTTTTAAACATTTTAGAAATCAAATTTCTTTCTAACATTTACATATATATCTCTGAGCTACCAGAAAATTTGAATTTCAGTAATAGACGAAAAATTAATTTTAGGAATTCATGCAATTTCAGATAATTTAAATTTACTTCCAATAATGAATTTATTTATAATTTCCTATTACTAGTAGAAATGCATAACTGTATGGCGATCGAGCGAAGCGAGATGGGATCACGTAGTGATCCCAAAAGAATCACTACGTGATTCTTGGGGGTTGGGGAGTAGAGCGAGCAGGGGGTGTAACCAGGAATGGCGCTAGAGTTTGTCCGATGGGGGGCCCGATTTTCCCGAAAGAGAGGCACGGTCTCCCCGACAGGGGGCACTACCTGCTGTACGGGGGGGGGGACGAGTGTAATGAAATTTGTATCAAATTTTCGCCAGATTATTATTTATCAACTACAGTTGAATACCCCGTACAAATATTTTCCCCGACGGGATAGAGAATTTTGCTCTGGGCCCCCCGGTCCCCCCTCTGGCGCCACCCGTGGGTTAACCCACTAGTAAATTATAAATTAAAGACTAAAAAGTTGAAAAAATTCTACTTTTTAATGCATAATAAAAGTGTGATTTAAAAAACAAGGGTTTTTTTCTTGTTTTTTGAAAATAGAAATTTATTTTTCACCTTTTCTGTTTTATTCTCTTTCTCAGAAGTGAATATTAAATCAATATTTCCGGCTTCGTGCACATAATTTTATTTTATTTTATTTTTACTAGGGTGCTCTGTCCCCTGCTCGCTGAAGCTCGCCAACCCCCAGGAGGGTTGCGTTGCAACCTCCCAGGTTTGTTACGCAAACCCTGCTCGCTTCAGTGAAGACACTGCGTGTCCTAGCACATTTATTGTAAAATCTTTATATAGTGAATCAGCTTTATTTTGCTTCTGATGCTTTAACTTAAATCAGCACAGAATAAAATTTTTTAGCCTCAAAAAATATTTTTTCTTCAAATAAAACTTTCAAAGAAAATTAAGAAAGTGCATAAGTAAGAAAATACATAAGCGAAGCAAAATTAAAACAAATATAATTCTTCTAAAAATTAATTCTAAAAACAAATTAGATTTAATGTTATTAGTAAAGAGATTGTGGTGTGACATCTTAGCACAATGAACATAAAAAAAAGAATGAATAAATAAAAATCTTAAGCTGATTTCCTTTTAATGCTTTCACTTTAATCAAGAAGGAATAAAATTCTTTGGCCCTGAACCTTAGCCTACTTTATTTGCAGGTACGATGCGCTCGAATAAAACGTTATTTGCAGGAATTGTTCATTTGAATAAAACGTTATTTGTATGTACTGCACGGGCAGATGAAAAGTTAATTGCAGATACAGTAGTAACGGATAAAATGTTATTTACAGGTATTTTCCATTCTGTTAACTTGTACATTCGTGTTTTCTTAATGACATTACACTATTTTAATTATTTGAGAATTTTATTAACTGTTAACCGATTAACTTATTTTATGCCAGTGGCGCCATCTACTTATGAATTTAAGAACAAAATGTTTAAAAAAAATTATATTTATAATAATGAATTCTAAATTAAAAACTAAAATGTAGAAAATAATTAAAATAAAAAATTGCTTTTTAGTACACTATTGAAACAGTTTTTATTCTTTTCTTAATTTAGAACACTTGTAAGTTAGACAGATGGAATTTACATTTGGAGTTATTTTAAATTTATCGGATAATATACCATGTTTGGAAAAAGGAAATAAATCTAATAAAAAAATATTTTCCCATAAGTTTTAGGAAAATATTATCTGAAATTTAAACTATCCAAAATATTAGTCATGCGGCAAAGAGGATGGAGGAAAAAGGTGCTTAGGAATATGTAAGAAAAGTGTGTAAAGATTTTTTGGAAGTTTTTAATTTTCAAGGATTAAAAATAAATCGATTAACGTGATACTAAAATGAGGAGATAATTATGGGAGGCAGAAGACGGTAATAATGGCGACTGAAAACATTCGGAGAAAAAATTTGTCACCCAGGGACCGAATCCCAAAACATTGAGTTGCAAGCGCAATGCCTTGACAACTGTACTATTGGAACGCATGGCTGGAAGGTGAAAAGGGTTTTCTTTTATATTTCAACTGTCATTTATATCGTAGTTTGGAATTTCAAAGATTGCTGAATTTTAGATTGAGGGAAAGGTTTGATAAAATTTATTTTCAAGTTTTTGATTCAGCCTTCTTTTTTAGAAAAACCCAAGTCGCTGAATCAAATGTTAATATGAAGATATATTTATTATTTTTAAAGAAAAATTAAAACATCTTCTTAAAAATTTTCGGACTTGAGCTCAAACGTTAAGGAGAAGAAGGGTATGTGCTCCAGAACAATCTTGCCGGCGCTGGCCTAAAGATAAATTTCTTTTAATCCTGCTAGTCAACAATTGCTTTTCATTTAATTCAGCTAAAATGAGGAAAATTCAACATCTAGTAAAAATTCAATTTAAAGATTAAAAAAAGGGACTTTTATTGAATATATGTGTTTCAATTCATGAGAATCGAGCTGTGGAGACACAAGTGTAAATTAAACATTTGCGTAGTAAATATGCTGGATGATAGCTAAATGTCATTGAAAGTAGGAAGATTTTGAAACACCATTTGAGAATTCGTGAAGGAAAGTATGTGTACCAGCCATTAGTAAGATTGAGTGAGTTGCAAAAGGCTATTTATGTCGATAATCGCATGAATGAGGCTCGGTTTTCCAAGTCGGGGGAACTATTTTTTTTTAGCGTGACAAGGCATGTAATTGGAATCATAAGATACAAGTATAGTAACAAAAGTGGGTCTACGCATGATCACATTTTTTTTCCAAAATATTCAGTTAAATCATTTGTAAAGTAATGCTCAAAACGTGCAGAAGTGAGAGAAATTATTATGATTTCTTTTTTTATCATTTTCTCGCATACGGAGTATGCAAAGAAAGTACTGTAATCGTCGAAAAATTCGACCTCGGTATTTTTTGGAATATTTGTCTGTCTGATTGTGAATAAGATAACTTAAAAATGGAACGAGCTAGACGGATGAAATTTGGCATGGTTTTTTCTTTTACCAAAATTATAGATCTACATCAAATTTTGCATGAAATCCGTCTGTCGGAATACTATTTGTCTGTGAGCCATATGTGTCTATTGGCCATGTGAGCACGATATCTTAAAAACTCCATATGCTATACGGATGCAATTTGGCGCATGTTTTATCATTAGAATTGTAGATATGTATTAAATTTTTGACCAGATCCGTCTAAGGGTTGACTGTTTGTCGATAGCTCAAAATTGAGACAAGCTAGGGGGATGGATTTCGATTTGTGATCTTAATACTAAAATTGTGGATACATTTAAAATTTTGGACACAATCGATCAAACTGAAGAGGTTCAAAATGCGCACTCTTTCCACTATACGACAAAGATAAAAACAAAACGCACCTTATTGATGAAGTATATCGTCGCTTAACAAGCAACACCACTTATCTCAATTTTTTGAAATTTCAAGGAGGAAGAAAATTCAATTTTTCGCAACCAATAATGGATATTTCTGAATTTTTTTTAACATCTTATACAAACATAACACTGCATGTTCCTACCAGATGTGAAAAAAATCAGAAGTATTCGTTAATGGTAGCGAAAAATTGCGTATCTTCTTCCTCTTTGAAATAAGGCCGCGGTGGCCTAGTGGTAAGGTCTCGACCTCGGGACCGGAGGCTTCCCAAGTTCGAAAACCCGATTCCACTGAAGATCCGCCATGTATGGGGCCTCTTGCGCTCTAAATCATACGTAGTGGCCAAACCTCGTCATCTGACCGCGGTTCAAAATTACGAGGTCCGTCCCTAAATAGCCCTCGAGTTGCTTCAAAAACGGGAAGTTAATATAACCTAACCTAACCTCTTTGAAATTTCAAAGCATTGAGATAGGTGATATACGGAAAGAGAAGAACACTCCCGCTGATTTCCCTCACAAGAATTTTACAGCTAGTTAGTTATGCATACTAATGCCACACATTTCATGAGCATTCCGAAAAGATGTGTGATGTACAGGGCTGTCTTATCCAATCGGTTAATTGGGTGTAGCCCAGGGGCGTTGTTGATCTAAGGGCGCCTACAAATGTACTATTCTGATTTTATTTTAAATTTGGACCAGGAAATTTATTTAATTATAATTTTAAATATCAAAATACACCGATTTGCCAAACTATAAGGCGTTAATCAGAGAACATGTGACTTTTTAATTTTTAAATTATTTATTTGCTACCTGCCTACCTTTCTTTGCTTGACACCTACCAAATTATTTTTAGGTTTATATTTTCTTTGGACCACGGGCGATCAAATTCCTAGTTATGGTCCTGATGGGGCGCCAAATAATTCTAGCCCAGGGCACTCAAATTTACTGAGATGGCCCTGGTGGTGTATAAATTTATCAGCCTGTAAGTCAAAATGAGAGAAAAATCTTAAAACACAAGTAAATAATTTTTTTTATTTTTCTTCATTGCCCGTTCAATTTTCGAAATTCTGTTCACCACTCAAATGTTCATCACTTCTGCTGAAAAGATGAAAGTGAATCTGTTTATTAAAACGGAGCACTGCAGTATCACTTGTCTTTTTTTGTCTAATGCCGCTGTGATCAGTACACATGGAATTAATCTGACCGTAAATCGGATATAAACGATGGTAAATTTGCCAATGGAAACCAAATAAGTTTGAAACAATGCAACACGTCAAAACGGCAGACTTGATCAATGAAATAATTACATTCATGGGTCTTTTACAGATAAAAGCCATGTACCAATCCGCAAATAGATGCAACTAGCAATTGGGAACCATCTCAAAAATAAATATTTTCCAGACGCGGAAAATGCTTTCAGGCATAATTGAGACAAAAAGTTGACTACAAATTTAATATTCACTGCATGTTTCTGAATAACGATCGTATAGAAATACATTTGAACAACATTTTTAGAATAAGATTTTTTTTTTCGCTCCGCGAATTCGGACAAATATAAAAGTACTTGTAGGCATTTGCCGACAACTTTTTTTTTCGAAAAATTAAATTTTTCGAAAAGTAATGCAGATATTGTCCTGAAATTTTTACCAAATATTTCCTTATGACGTTCGGCCACCCACACGATCGACTGTGGATACCACATATGGGAATGGCATTTTAATTACATTCCCAGGCATCGATTGCCTTTTGAAGGTGGACACTGGTGGTAAAATAACCGGATGTGGTTGAGGGTGCATTGGGAAAGTGCGAACGTACTCCAGAACTTTAAAAACGATAGCTGTGAATGGACATTTTTTGAAAGATGATGCTGGTAAACAAAGCTCGTAGGTTCTTCTGTCTAGACTGACGTCTGAATTGGTCGATAGAGCGAAACTTGCTTCCATTTACGGTTCAGGAATGGCGTTAGAGTCCGCCCGACGGGGGGCCCAGCATCCCCGACAGTGGAGCCCTGCCGCCCCCCCCAGACATCCCACTGGCGCCACCGCTGTAACGGTGAATGTAAAGACCCTTGAGTTTTTTGTTCAAATTATTCATCATAATCTAGATCATTTAATAGCAATCCAGTTGTATATTGGAAATAAATATTTTTACTTTAAGATTAGCTGTGAGTATCTGCGAAGTCGAAACTTGAATCCAGTACGTCACACCCTCCTGTATGTTTGTTCATAGAACTTCAGCAGAATGGCAAAGATTTAGCTCACATTAAAAAAAAAATTGAAAATATTTTTCAAAATTTACATTTAAAAAAAAATTTACCACCATTATACCATACCGTTCCACAATTCATTTTATATATTTTTTTAAGTACTTATAGCATTTTTATTTCAATTTTTCCTCTCAGATTAACAGACTTTAATTTAAACGCGAAAAACAATTTTTCAACTCCCCTCTTCTCTTATTCTGTGCGATATCCGTCTGCGTGATATAGTGACATGTTTTAGATGGCCAGCCCAACGAATTAAAGGAAAGAAAATGTTGCTATGTATTTTCACCACATTTTGATACTTTTGATGACATTTCGACTGAGTTTTGATAGACATTTCACTGATATTATTTTAGAAGCCTTACACCAGTGGTCGACAAACATCTTTTCGTGAAGAGCCATTTTTAGAATTGTATTTATCTAAGTAATACTTCATGTCATATGAACATACTTCATGCAACATGAATTATGAAACATACACTTTTGAAAATGGAGCCTAAGTTTATAAAAATGAATACAAATTTTGCTCTGCTTAAAGGTACTGTAATAAAATACCCTCCAATTCAATTATTAAAAATCAATATTACAATAGTCGTAGTTGTAATTATAAAAAATGATTATATTAATTATCTATTATATAATTATCAAGTAAAAAAAATAAGTCATTTTAAACGTCCTTGTATATAAATTATCAATTTTCTTTATTCAAACATTATGCTAGAATTTCAAATATTTTATGATATATTTAACTTATACGAATAATGAAATTAAAATACATAAAAAATAAAAATAATATAAGTCTACAGTAGATTCTCAAATATCCGGCCTAATGTGGCGGAAGGGCAGATCAGATAACAAAAATGGCGGATAGGTCGGAGTTCTATAAATGCTCACTTCCTACCCCACCTATACTATTAAAACACATTTTTTAAAGCAAAAGCCACTCTCATTCATATATTTTGACCATTTAGTACAGGCCAGTACTTTATAAATGTTTGTTGTGTAGTTCTGTACGTTTAAAAAATTTATTACAGAAAAAGAAAGTTCGAGATTAAAAATATTGTAGATGACTGTATCTTTACCTGTGTTATGCACACATATGTAGGATGATTACAGCAGACGTCCTTTGCAAAACCTCAGCAAAGTAAACTATTCCTCACTTTATTACGGAAAATTATTATTATTTACTAGGATAGGACCGATAGTCGATAGTCTGCTGTAATTTGTAATGAGATTTGTGTCGCTGAATTTCTCGAGAAAGTTTGTCAAAATTCGGTGAATAGGATGTTACTTTCATTTTTAAACAAGTTGGTGATGGTAGACTCATACTGTTCAGCTGATTTCTTAGTTCATTTTTAATAAAATCTAATTTCAAAAACTTTTTTAACTGAATAAAAGTATCAAGACTGTTTCAAGTATCAAAAACCGCTTTATATTACCTTTTAAGATTTTATATCTTAGACTATTTATGTTGCACAGCAAAAAATAGATTTCTGTTTCCAAATTTTCTAATTCAGTTGTAAGATTCATGATTTCTGAACTCCACATTTCCTTGATTTTTAAATCTGTTAGTTCTAGTTGAAAAACTGCTTGATAAATATGACTAAAAAGGTGAAAAAGTCAAATCGCTAGAATTAATTTTGAGTGGTTTCAATGAAGACGAGAAGGTTTGCTTTTTCATTTCTAAACAGTTTAAATCCCTCACCAAATTCCGATTTCATATTTATCACTATTTGTGCGAAATGTGTTAAATCTATTAAAATATGATCTTGTTGACATTTCTTCAACATAGGAAAATGCATTAATGTGCCTTTCGCAATGTGTGGTAAACAAGCAAAATTTTTGTGCAAAAGTAAGAGCTTCTAAAAGCAAAATAACAGTATTTTCTTTGCCTTGCAGTTTCTTTTTTAGTGTGTTCAAATGTGAGGTCATGTCCACCAAAAATAAAATTTTTGTGACCACTCATGATTATTGAGCTCAACGTATTCTTTTTTACTTTCTCGTATACGAAGTATACAAAGTATACAAAGTATACAAAGAGAAAGTATTGTAATCGTCAAAAAATTCGAACTCGAGATTTTGACGAATCTCCACGTTTTAGACCTCTCTGAGTCCGAAAAACACAATTTTGGAATTATGTCTGTCTGTGTGTCTGTGAACACGATGACTCGAAAACTATTAGAGTTATGGGGATGAAATTTGGTATGTGGTCTTTAAACATAATTTGTAGGTTTCTATCAAATTTTGGACAAAATCCGTCAAAGGGAAGTCTGTCAGTCTGTATGCCCACGGTCATGTGAACACTATAACTCAAAAACTTGAAAAGCTAGATGAATAAAATTTAGTACACAGTTTTATCGTCGTGAATGTAGGTCCGTATAAAATTTTGGGCCAAATCCGTCAAAGAGTTGACTGTCTGTCGGTCTGTATAATCGCATACTTGTATCTCATAAGCCTTAGATAAATAAAATTTGCTATCACGGATGCTAACGTTAATTATAGACCTGTGCCCAATTTTCATCTCAATTGGTTAAAAAACAGGTGTTCAAATTGCATATTTAGTTCAAAATGCACATTACGACTGTGTGTTGGCGAGCGTTTCGCTTATTTCACTTAAGTTAGTATAGTTGGCTTTTGACCCTGGCGGTTTACGAATTAAATTGTAGCGAGTCGCTCACACGCGCTTCGGAAATTATGGCAACCCCCTGAACCTTAACTTCGTTCTGACATTCTCCAGCTGGAAGGTATGGTGAAATCTTGCGTGATATCTGTAATAAGATTTCGTACTCAAAAACGTTAAATAAAGTTGTGGTACATCAGCTCGCGTAAAAATTTACAACATACGCAATTTTTTTTGCAAAATATTAAGTTTTGGGAAATTCATGTTTCATTAGCAATCACCATTCATAATTTTTTTTCTCAAATATGACCTTGGTAAATACCCCAAGAATTTACCTACCCTCTGGTGTTTACCCACCCCAAATTACTGGTCATTAGAGAAAGTTTCGGGAGCCATTCCCTGTTTTTTTTTATTTAAAAATAGTTTTATTTCTTAAGTACAAGAAGAAAATATCATTAACACTGCTCCTCTGGAAAGCCAGAGAATTATGTAAAAGAAGATCAAAATATTGGCTACTGACTGAGAAAACAAAATTGCCGATGATATCTTCCTAAGGTCTTATTTACAAAAAAGTACAATCTAACAAGAATGTCTTTCACATCGGAAAATTCATCACAGGCAATAGAGAATCCTGATATTGAATTGAAACCCTTAAGATGCTAACTAGTTATATCTTGGAGAATAATGCATGCCTTTTGATTTAGCAGTTATTTCTATTTTATTTTTAAAATAGCGAAAAAGATATTCAAATATTTTAATAAAACAATCTTTCTCAAAATTGCCAAGCGTTAATGGCTTTTCCCGTTTCTCTATTTCTTGAGGGGCAACAAAAATTGCAGAAGTTGCATTAATACTTGATTTCATAATTTTGACAACGTAAGATAACTTAAGTTCATCGAACGCAAGAGTTCTGCTTTTCTTCTCTCCTTTGCTTACAAATGCTTCTTGTTTATTTAAAAATTGGCTTTGTACATTTGATTTTCTTGTATTAAAAAATTTTTTGTACAGATTAAACACACTGAGAATCCTGTTAATTCTGAAACCACTGCATAGGATTCAGTTCATTCACCTCTGAATCCTCGATGTTTTTGTTCTACTTTTCTCTTTTTCCACCAGCCATATTAAACACTTTAGTATTTAATGAAGCCAGTTGCGGATGTGATGGACGAGTCCATCGCAAAATTGGACTTCATCGCAGGTCTCATGACGCCACATTTTCCTTTGATTTTCGGGCCAGTGAGTGAAAGAACGAGCTTTTTTCAATTCGCGATTTTGGAAACCAATTGATTGTTGGCATAAAAAAAAGGATTTAGACTTAAACAAGAATAAGGTGTACAAATAATTTTAATGAAACATTGTTAGAATTTTTTTCTTTTACTTAATTTAATATTTTATTTAGATATACGTATATTATTTACCAACTTAAAACAATACGATGGGGAGCGACAAAATACAATGCCCGGGCGCCGTTTACACGAGCTAAGCCACTGGCTCTGGTGTTTTGCTAGTCCTGCCTTATAGTTGCGCCACTGAATATGTTCATTCTATTTTGATTAATGCGGATGAATCAGCCTGGAAAGGAAAAGTAGTAAAAGCTAATCCATAAATAAATTATTTATGCCTTTTTAACTCTTTTTTTTTAGAAAATTTTTAGAAAGAAGGAATAAATTTAGAAATAATATAATTTTTTATTATTTTATTTCTAAATTTATTTTGTTTAAGTTATTATGTCCATTACCCCCCCCATCCCCCCCCCCGCATCTCACCTCGTCTTCAACTAGCGCCCCGGATTGAGGTTCAGGAAATCCTTGTCAATTTAATTTCGCGCCTTATCTCTGTCTTCAATCAAATGACGGTTTATCACAGGAAATCTTCCACAACTTAATGAAATCTGTGTTGTTTACTAACTCAAAATTCAAAGAAAAATGCAGATATTGTTATATAACGGAAATTTAGATAACTTCAATAATTATTTTATCTATATTTATAAAAATAAATGTTTGCGTGTGTGTGTGCGATGTCCAGACGAATCTATCGCACTTACAGCCATGAAATTTGGCATATAGGTAGACGTAATGGTGACTCAATGCACCTCGAAGCCAGAATTTTAAAACTTAATCTACATAATTTTTTATTTAATGTTTTGGGTCATTTTTGGCACGTTTACGGCTGTAGTATCTTTTCTAATCATCGTTAAAAAACAATCAATGCACCATCGCATAGAGCAAACAATTTTCGTTCTAACGAAGTTTGTTTTGAATTTCCAACATAATTTAATGAATTTTCAATTCAAATTCTTGCATCTGACGTTCTAACAACTCTATAATTTTCATTTTTTTTCAGCTTATAACTGGAACGTTTCTGTCGGATTTAAAACAAGAACGGTTAAAATATTTTATTCCGTTTTTTTTTTTTTTTTTTGACAGTGAGAGTTTCTCCGGACGATCCCAGAATGCATTGTTGCTTCCTCGCATGAGGTGACGTAATATGCTTTCATTACCAGCATGCATTTCTACAATCCGATTCCGTCCGGTGACGTCATTACATTCGCGTCATTGTCGAGAGGAAAAATAAGCGGGAAAATAATTAATGTGTATCTTTGGATTTTGTTTTCAAAACTTTTTCGTGTCATTGTGGGCATTCCCCTCCCCCATTTTGCCGAAGTCCTGATTCCACGGGCAACGCCGTGCGCGTACTGCTAGTCTATACTTATAAAAGGCAATGTCTGTGTGCGTGTGTGTGTTTGTCTGCGATGTCCAGACGAATCTATCGCACTTACAGCCATCAAATTTGGCACACAGGCACACACGACATTCGGCATAATGGTGACTGAATGCACCTCGAAGCCGAAATTTTAAAATTTAATCTAGAAAATTTTTTATTTAATGTTTTGTGTTGTGTTGGGTGGTTTTTGGCACTAATTTCTCAATAGAATGGTTTCGAATAATTTTACGACAAAAATAGATACACCATCGGAAAGAGCACGCGATTTCCGTTCTAATGAAGTTAGTTTTGAATTTCTAACGCAATTTACTGGATTTTGAGAAATTTTTAAAAAAATACCCAGTTTTGCCATCGAGGTGTTACTTTTGTTTTTAAATTTGTTGCATCCGACTTTCTAATAACACTATTATTTTCAATTTTTTTCAGCTTATAAGTAGAACGGTTAATATACTTTCAAATTTTTTTTAATTAATTTTTTTCTGGGCAGTTGAGAGTTATTTTTATGGAGAGAGTTCCTCACGCGGCACTTCTTCGGAACGCAGATGGCTATGTGATTGGTTGAAGGGGAGGTAACGTCATAACCTTGAATTTGAATGACTGATTATTATTTTCGGCAGTATCTTAACGTATTTATTCATCTCGCATACTTAGCTTGCAATATAATAATTTTCACGTTGCAATTTTTTAATATTGTTTTGGATTAACTTTTCTACAAATAAAATGCCATTATCGCGAAAAAAAAATAAGCGGGAAAATCAATAATGTGTATCTTTTGTTTTGATTTTCTTTTCAAAACCTTTTCATGTCATTGTGAGCGGTGTTTTTTTTTTTTTTTTTTTTTTTCATTTTGTTGAAGTCCTGATTCCACGGGCAACGCCGTGCGCGTACTGCTAGTATAATACAGTGGAGTCTCCCTATAACGAAATCGCTTGGTTCCGATTGAAAAATTCGTTATAGAGAAAATTTCGTTATACGGAGATTAGAGATTTTTGCAGTTATTTAAGTAAATGTTCCAAACTTTTCAATAGGTGCTATAAGTTCAAATGTATTTAATTATGATTTTCAATTAAATATGGAGTAATATATAATGGAGTAAATTTGTTAAAATTATACTAATTTTTATTGTATAAATAAAATGCTCAAAAGTTAAGACAATTCACCAATTTAGAGAATAATATGTACTAGTATGTACTTACGTTTATTTTACTTCAGAAATTCATTTATTTTATATTGCTTTGCATTTTGTCATGTTAAATTTTCAGAAAAATTTTCACATTTTAAGAGTGAGTGGTTTCAGTAACAGCCACGTGTGAGCGAATTGGTTGCACAGAAACTATCAACTTTCTTCAAAAATGACAAAAATCGAAAAGATAAACCTCTAAAAAAATTCGTTATAGGGGGACAACCACTTCGTTATATGGAGAATATTTTGAATGTTATTTAACATTCCGATTAAAAATTTCGTTATAGGGAGAAATTCGTTGTAGAGAGACTTAGTTGTAGGGAGACTCTACTGTATATCTATATATCTAACGATTTTTTCCCTCAAAGTGAATTTATATTCTCCGCTCAGCATAAAATCTTTGAGCGAGATTAAAAATGTAAAAGGATGGACGTGCTCCAATAAGCCTTTCCTCTAAGCCCGGAAATGTCTCCAGATAACATTTCTAAGAATAAACTCAAAAGCGCTGTTTTTTTTAAACATATTTTTTCAGTTATTTTAACGATTCAATTCTTTAATAACTGTATATTTTACTGAATACCTAAAAAGGGATTAAATGTATTAATATTTGGGTTAAGTTAAGTTGTTGAAATAACAAATGCATCGATAAAGCAAGTTCAGTTTTAGAAAAGTGTCCAGATATTCCGGGTTAGCCGAGACAGTTCCGAATTTCGACATTTTGCCGGGATTTGAATTAAACGACCCGGATTGCTCCAATTTTTACCTATCAGTGAACAGTTAACATTTTTTTAAAAAAAAATTAGAGTTAAGAGTTAATAAAATTGAAGAATTCTCATTTCCCTCTGATTTTGACCATAATAGAATATAGTCACATATGTAAATAACATGGAATATAATAAAAAAAACCAACATGTATTCAGTTTTTTTTTTATCTCCTGGTTCTTTTACACATTGATTTTTAAATTTGTTTTTATTTAATTAATTATTTTTTGGATTTTGTACCTCCTCCTCCAGCTATCGTACTGAATTGAAGTTCAAATAATCTGATCATCAGTTGAGCAATAACTGCACATTTAAATTGAACGAAACGAAACCAGATTTATGATAAAGTAGAACAGATTGTTCTACTTTAATCAGCAAACTGGCACAAAAATGTTCAATCGCAAAGGCAGATTGTTGAAATATTGCCTGATGCATATGTAACAATCGAAAGTATTCAGACATTACGAAACAGATTCAATTAAACCATTGTTGCTTTCAGAGCCAGCGGAATTCATGAGTCATCAATTACCGATTGCGGCAAAACAGGCGGGAATGGATGATTTTTATTATCACTACTTTTTTCAATCTTGTCTTATGTCCCAAAACTGGCCGTTTTTCATCACTCCTACCATTTTGCTGTTGCCTAATCTGAAGTTCATTGCTTATGTTTGTTATGTTTGTGACTGGTCATTATTTTGATTAACTTTTTAAACTTCCGGGTTGTATGCATGGGTTTGTACTTCGGGTCAGATTAAAACTGAACTCATGGATATTAAGAAGGGAAAAAAAATGGTTTTTGTGGGAAGTAGAAATGGACGATTGCAGCTTTCTGAGGCGTGAAAACCATTGTTTTGAGTTAGTTTTGGAAATAAAAAAGCTAGAAATATTTGCTTCGATTAGGCTTGTTATTCAGATGGTTTGCAAATGCATGTAGGGGAGAGTGGGGTAAAACGGGATATTGGGATAAAACGGGATACTTTGATTTTGGCGTTATTAATTCTTCTTTCTAATTGACAAATACCGAATTATTTTCCACCCTAGGGAAGAAAAAAAGAATGGTCATAGTTTTCATTTTGTTGTTGTTAAATTCACTTCGCCTGTGAAGGTTTATTTGTCGTCACCTCTCCTATGTTCGTATGATTTTAAACTATCCTTACTTAAAAATTCATTACACTTTTAAAAACCATTTTTAGTCCAGCTTATTATACGTTTACTAAGGATTTATACCCTATCAAAGAATAAGGATTTACTCCAATAATTGCGCTGTTCTATTTCGTTTCTTATGACCTCTTCACTCGGGGTAAAACCGGATACTTCATGTGGGGTAGAACGGGATACTAAGGGAAAGCTACGGATATCCGACCGAAGAGGATTTTCTTAGGTTGTGAGATAGTTGGTAGTTTGAGAGGGCCATTTCTATTTGACCTTTGCGTCAAATGATCTGATGGAAAGCATTTCCAACAGTTAGAAGAAAAGAAAATGAAAAATAAATGCTATTAAAGAAAAGAAAATTGTTTTGTGCTGACTCAAAAAATAGAAAAAGGAAACCTCAAAACAAAACAATCAAAAGAGAAGAGTATGAAGAACCAATACTGCAAAGCCGTCTTATAAAAAAAAAAACTAAATGAGTCCACTAAATCTGCAGTGGAGCGGAGAATAAAGACAACTATGTTATGCGAATTATTACTATTCTTACTTGCTTATTCATTCTTAAACTAATTGTCCTTATTCTTAAATTGTCATATAAAATAAAAAATATGCTACTTTTCCACTTAAAATCTAGTTTTTCCTAATTTCCCATAGAGTTAACATGTATATCCCGTTTTACCAGTGGGGTAAAACGGGATAGTTTGACTTTTTCTACAAAAAAATCATTAGTAAAAAAAGTGATGAAATTGTGTCTTTTCCTGAAAGATATATTAAACTCTGATAAGTAAAGAATATTTTAGTAAAATTTGAAAAGCTTTATGTCGAATAGTTTAGCTCCAACAGGCCTTCAAACCTTAGGTATCCCGTTTTAGCCCACTTTCCCCTATGTCGTGTTTACATTTTGTAATATAGAACGCGGCAAGGGGCGAATTTTAAAAGAAAAATCAGAAATACAAATTTATTTACATCAATAAGAAACAAATACGAAATGAAAGAACAACATTCTAAATTCGTGATGAATGCTTAGAATCTGTAATGCCTAATCGCCTGTAAAAACACAAAATGTCCAGTTATCTGAAAATGGATTTTAGGACTTTTTCACCTTCAGCTCTCTTAACAGTAGTAACAGTTTCCTCAAAATTATTTACCCACTTTGTGATTACACGAATAGATGGAACCAGTGGCGGATTTAGGCACCTTGCGGCCCACGGCAGAGCTCATTATATGAGACCCCTCTTTTAATAAACTGGTCAGTTTAGTTTCACAATCCAACACATTTTAATGTAATCTACATATGAATGATTTATTTTAGGTTAATTTTTTATTTTATTAACTTGTGAAAATGTGTATGTTTCTATTTATTTTTTTAATATGTATATCAGAGGGAAAAAATGAGTAAAGTAATAAATTTCTTTAAAAAACTTGTCTTGAGCTTAACCTTCCAGCGGGCGCGCCTGCACAAATTTTACGACAAATCGTGCATCGTATTACATAAATATATCGTGCTGTTTTACAAAAATAAATACACCTTTTATGTATGTTATCTGTATTTATTAGTTTAATAGTAAACAAAGATTTCATAAATAAAAATTGCACTTAAATGTATAAAAGAACGATATAAATATGTAATACGATGCACAAAGCAAGTATCTCTTGAAAACGCGCGCCCGCTGGAAGGCTGACTCATGACTGCGCACCCTTCACGTTTCTACACAATATTATTTAAGCAGATGCTCGGTATTCCTAAATACTGTAATAACTACGTGAACGAAATGGAACAAATAGACGTCTGACCAATTATACTTGACAAAGTGTTAATATTATACTAATATTTTGCAATTCATAGAATTTGTATTTTTTACAAATTTATTTATTTGGCAACCGGATAATAACAATTTTTTAATCGACCTGCCTGTGGACTTACCATTCCAGTGGCTCTAAGAAGCTGCCAAGTCCGCTACTGGATGGAACTGTGTCTGGGAATAGGGATGACAAATATTTGTCGAACTGTTATTTTCTACACATTGTCAAAAGATCACATCTGGGAATGGGTCAAATGGCGCTCTAATAGCATGCTGCAGGCACAAGTTTTTCACCGGTCCATGAAATCATCTCGAGTAGCTTCACAAATCACAGCTGCCAAATTAAACGGTGTTGAAGTACTGCAAAGGATTTATAAATAAAAAAATATGAAAGTAAATTTGATAGTAAGCAAAAGTTACGAAACAAATAACTCTGTGAAAAACTTATATTATGTATTACCAAATCTTACATTTCTTACAATAGCAACCCTCTTTTCCTGCTTTGCTGCGAAAGTACGTATATGAAAAGCCAAGTCAATCCAAAGTGTTTGCTCTAGTTTAAACGTACTATAAAAAGAGAAACGATAATGAAGAGTAACTGTAATGCTTGGCCACCCATCCTTGACAGAAAGGAAAGAAATCATGAAATTGGAAAGTGCAAGGACAACTTTACTACGTACAATCAACTTCCACTAGAGATTAAAATTTCAAAAGCAAATAAGGTAAAAGGGAAAACCCAATGTTGAAAAAACGCTATTAAAATAAATTCAATAAAAAATGAAAATAAAGAATTAATCTTTAAAAACACACTTTTATTAGAGAAACCAAAAGTAGAAATTTTCTTATATTAAATAATTTCTAACTTTTAGTATTTAATTTGTGTGTTGTCAATATAATGTGGAAGCTTTAAAATTTGCACATTTTTTCGAAAATCTGCATGGATTTTCTTAGAATTTCGAATATGTAAAGATTAGTCTTGGACTGACATTTTACAGTGAAGATTCGATCACGAGAGTATTTAGGGCACCGACCAGAAAGTGATGGAGACAAAAGAAAAATCGATTCATCCCGTTTCACAGAAAGCTGATAACAAGATGAAACTTTCATCATGTTTGATGTGCATAATATTTACATGCATTTTCGTAAACATACCAGAAATATTCGGGAGATATAAAGGTTTCTTTAAAAAATCCCAAATTTTTCCGCATATTTTTTACTTATAACTTGCAGAGTTTTAAACCAAATTGTAGGTTAGAGAAGGATTGTTTTAAAATTTAAAGTAAATACTTTGAATATTAAAGGAAATATGAGTATTTTTAGTAAATGATTTTTTACTTCACATGTGCGAAATGTAGCATAATTTTACTTTCATGATTTAAGAGCCAGGTATATAGGGAAACTTATATAAAAATTTCAGTTCAACACCGATGGTATTCAAAAAGATATCGGCATTGCAAGAGCGGAATTCTTTTGTTCTCTAAGAGAAAAAAAAATGATGAGGGTTTATGCACAAACTGAATTTTTTAAATCTTGAATCTTCGAATAGTTATGATCGAAATACGATTTAAATTTTGTATTTAATTTATAAGTATACGTGAGTATTCAGGATATTCAACCTTCATAAAATTCAATATTACTGTTGGAAGATTCAAGTTTAAAAAATATTAACTTGTGCAAAAACCCTCATCATTTTGTTTTTTTTTAGAGAACAAAAGAATTCAGCTCTTGAAATACTGATATTGTTACAAAGCTATAAATTCGTTTCCCTGAGATGCTAATCTTGGCGACATACTTGGCGACTTGGCGATAATTTTGGCGACCATTTTGGCGACTTGGCGACAAAGTTGGCGACTTGGCGACAAAGTTGGCGACAAGTGGAATTCTCTAGAAGGACCTCGAACTTTCAACATATTTTTACTGGTTTCATGAACTTTCTAGAGATTATGTCACTTCCTACGTGATGAAGTCACTTCCTGTTGAAAAGTATAAAAGGCAAGCTCTCAAGCCAAGAAGTAGTCAGTTGGAATTTGACCTGCAAGCAAGCTGGTGAGTTAACAAGAAACCTTTCAGCGTTGTGTTGAGATTTATTGATAGTCTTTGTTGTGAATTTTTACTAGTGCTGTGTTAATACTTGTGCTACGTTTCTTTGCTTGGGAATATTTGTAAAATAAAGAGCTTTATTTTTTTTAAATCCTGTTTATTGGATTGCATTCACGTACACCCACAAAGCAATTTCGTTACAATATCTTTCTAAATACTGTTACGAAAATCGTCCTGGCGTGTGTACGGTGAAACAGCTCAACAAGCAGATAACGGAAAATAACACTTTATTCTCGAATATTCCGGAAAACATGAAGCGCAGGTAACGGGAAAAACCGTACTTGCACAGATTAGCAACACAAACAGACAGCAATTCACTAATAAGAACAGCAACAGCACTTCCAATACCGCTCGAAGTCTAATAGCTTTCTAGCTCGCACAGCGGATAAAACTCCAAAGAGAGATTCCAAAGACGTTTGCACTCCAAAGGCGATCCCAGTCGATCAACACGTTCAAAGCCGATCAACACTCTAAGTCTAAAGACGATTCAACATGTTCCAAGTCGATCAAAGGCTCTCTGTGATCCGAGTGCGGTCTATTTATAGTCTCCCCGACAGGCCGTTATGTCACATGGAATCATCTGGATAAATCCGGATCTCGGCCCCTAATAGAGATATAGTAAAGCATCGTTTATATGTTTTTCAAGGGGCTGAGAAAAAACGTATAAACGAAATTCTCAAAAGTACGAACAGTTTCGTAATAACCAACAATAAAAAAGTCAGAGGTAAATTAAAATATTACATGAAAATGAAATACAAGAGGTATATAATACAAAACTTTTTATTCCGGATTTAATGTACAACTAGTACTACTATTCACATTCATTCAGCATTCACAAAATCTATTTTTTTATTTTAGGTTGTAGGGCTTTTTTGGAATGCACAGAAAAAAGTTCATTGTGCCATATTAACGTTCTATCATTTAAATCACTGCTTACCTTTTGCTCTTAGTATATACTAGCAGTACCCGCACGGCGTTGCCCGTGGTATCATGAATTTCAACAAAATGCTTTTTAAAGCCCACAATGACATAAAATAAATATTTGGAAACAAAATCAATACAAATATATATATATTATTGATTTTGACCATACCTCTCTACAAACAGTATATATATTATTGATTTTGACCGCTTATTTCTCTTCTCGACAATGATATTAACTGAAGATACGTTTTTTTTTTTTTTAAGCGACAATGAAATTGTAAATTATAGAAATCAAAATGAATAAAAAGAATTATAATTAAGTCAGGATGACGCCTTAAAATGTTTTGATCCTCTTTAAAATAGTTAATTGGTGACATTAGATACTTTGAATTAAAGCCATTCAACGAAATGATTTCAAATTGAAATTACAGTACCAAATCAACCGATATTTTCGAAAAAAAATTTTTAGGATTTAAAAGATTGATTCCTATAAACCAGGTAAAATGTTAAGGAATGAAAACGATTGAAATCTTAACGATTTCAAATGGAAAAATACGCCTGGAAAGGTACAGACAAACATAATTTCTAAAGTATTTAAATATATCCAAAATGAATCAAAGAAGAAAAGAAAAAGAGAGATTAAATCTTCCACTTCAGGTTTAAACTTTGAAGCCAGATTATGTAAATAGCTCCTTGAAATCAATTTGATTTTTTCTAGTCTTATCTAACTAAAGATATAGTCAGAACGTTATTGCTTGCGAACGAAGGGAATAAATCACGTCTGTTTTTTTCCGCCAGATGGCGTAGCCAAGGCGAAAAAGTGAAAAACGCCTTGCTTCTCCAATGCCGGCAATCGAAAAAAATTCTCTGATCCCATCAAGAAATAAATTAATCTAAAATCGAAGAAATAAAATATTTTAACCGTTCTTGTTTTAAATCAGAGAAAAATAACTGATTTACTACCAAAAAATTTTTGAAAATGATATCTTTATTAGAACATCGGATGCAAGAGTTTTAAGAATTCCAGAAAATTTTATTTTTGAAAAGTGACTATTTTTAAAAAAATTCTCAAAATTCAGTAAATTACGTTAGAAATTCAAAACTAACTTCATTAGAACGGAAATCGCATGCTTTTTACGATGGTGTATCTATTTTTTTTGTACAATTATCCAAAATCATGCTATTGAAAAATTAGTGCGAAAAATCACCCAAAACAACACAAAACATTAAATAAAAAAATTTCTAGATTAAATTTTAAAATTTCGGCTTCGAGGTGCATTCAGTCACCATTACGACTACCTCTGTGCCAAATTTCATGGCTGTAAGTGCGATAGATTCATCTGGACATCGCAGACACACACACACAAACATTGCCTTTTATAAGTATAGATAGTATTTTCAATTTATTTTAGATTTGGTTATTTTGTTTAATTAATGAATTTTATTTTATGAATTGCATTTTGATATGTCTTGTTTACTTTGTTTTTGTATGTTCATATATAAGAAGTTATATTTTGGTTTATAGTAATATATATATTAAAGGAGGATTCGAACCGCTTAACCGGAACTTCGTGGCATGAGGAATATTTTAGGCTTGATCCTCCTGTCTTTTATAATTATTTATTAAAATTAACTCTTAATAGACCGAGCGAAACGAGGCTCTATTGTAACTTGAACATTCGGCATTTAGTCTCCCTCTTCCACATCTTCATAGACACATGTTTTTAAACGTTTTGAACAAAAATTCGATGAATCATAATTTTGTATCTTATCACGATTTTTTTATTATGGTTGATAAGCTGTTTAGAAGAATACCAAAATTTAAAGCAACATCCTTTTTCTTCACTCCTTTATCCACCTAATGAAGAATTAAATTTTTTTTCTTTGGTGCTCAAGCACTTTCGCTTTGACATTTTCCAACTACAAAAACTGAAATTTAGGGATTGCAATCCGGCACCAATTTCAATCCGGTCGGATCCTTCCGGATTGGTCACATCAAAACTATTTTGCCTTTTCATTCCAAAATCAACTGTATAAAAGATGATAAAGTGAGTGTATTACAAAGTTTTGAAAAAAGCGTTAATTTCTTATGAAATCAACTTTATTTACACTGTTATAATTAATCAACATTGACGTATGAATCAACAATAAAAATTTAGTACATTGTAACTAGTTAAATTGTAATTGTTATATTAGTTTAGTAATAATTAAATAATGACAGGCGGTTAAGTTCAGTCTCACTTACTAGATTTCACAAATGACATCAATGATAACTCATAATGTAACTTATATTAAATCTAACTAAATCAAGCTCATCAACTGAGATCACAATAATTAGGTATTTTAGACACGCTAAGCAGTTTCATTCTTATAATTATGACAGTCATCATGAATCCGTTTAATCAATGGCACAATTATCACAATAACGAGTTTAAAACTTCTTCGTATTTTTTTAATATACTTACTTTAAATTATTATTTTAAGTAAAGCAATTAAAAAAACTCATTTTGGTTTTGAAAAAAATTATCGTAGGAAACAAATAGTGTTAATTGTGTCATCTGCCAATCGACTTCTTACAGAACTACAAATATAACCAGCGGCCTAGAAAGCCCTTTCTGCTTCTACACTTGTTGGTTTTATTGTCAACAAATACTCATGAATAGAAGGCAAGTATTTTCCTCGAACTCCTTCACTTTCACATGCAGTCATTTCCTTTCTTAATGTTTTTTTTATAATCTTTCTCTTTTTTTGGTATTTATGTTCTAGGTTTTCGTATCTTGCTGGATTTGCATCTGCAATTCTTTCTGTAATGTCAAATCATTTTTCAATGACGATGAATCTAAGTTATTTTCTACTATATTATCTACGTTTTCTTTAAAGGTATCATCTTGAACAACTCTTTCTAAGATATTTTTCATTTCTAGTCTTAAAACTTTTTTTTTAGCACAGTAAATGTATCATCAGTTCGTCTTGTATCATCATCATATTTTTTTATTTTGAAAGTAGATTCATATTCCTGTTTTCATTTTGAATTGGTTTCAAAAGTGACATGTTTGTTTTAGAACTTTTAGACTAGTACCTGCAATGCAACACAAATAGGCACATATTTACAATTTAAAACGTTATTTCGGTCACTATGTAAGAAGAAAGTCGTATTATAAAGAAAAATCAGAAATATGGATCGTTACTCAATTCATTTCTAAGTCTAATTATTTAATTAAATCATTCTCGTACTCGTAAATGCAACATAAACATAATTCATCTATTAAGTGAACAATAACAATGTCTATATGTATGGCGGGTGAGTCAGCGTCGAACGACTCGTACACACCACGCATTTAAGTACCTACTCTTGCAACAACGCGACTATATTTTCAAGAAATCGGCTTCATGTATTTTTTTTTAATTTACCGGATCCGGCAAACTGGTGCCGGATCCGGTAGACGTCTAATGATGCCGGATTACCGGATCCGGTTTTCCGGATTGCAATCCCTACTGAAATTACAGCACGACTCTGATCAACAATCTAGAAAACGGGAGACTAGTTCAAAGACACGGGACAGCTCCATTGAGGGTGCAAGGGGGATATTGAAAGTTTTTCTAGTGAAGTGGACATGAGGGGTTGGATAAAGGTTGCACTTCCTGGATGAAATGCAAAGAATGACAGCGATTTTACTGCTCTTGGTGAGTTAGGCGACTGTTAAAACCAGTTCAAGATCATTGAACCCATAAAATGTGTTAAAAAAAGAATAAGTTTGAAATGTTAGGAAATATTTTGAGAGACAGAGAAAAAAAAAATATTGGATCACATGAAAAAGTTCGTTAAATAGAGAATGCACTTCGCTATTTGGAGTTTATTTTATGAAGAAATTCGCAAAATGTTCTTGGTCCCAAGGAAAAGTTCGCAAAATAGACGTTCGTTAAATAGAGGTCCGACTGTATTTAAAAAAAATAGAACAAATATGAATACAGTATATCACTTTCAGTGTGCTCCAGTAATTTGTAAAATTTTTCTTTATAAATAAGAAAATACCTGCTGAAAGTAGTGAAGTAAGTGAATACCTGCTATAAGCTGAAATAAAGTTAGTTTAACTTAAGTACTTTAACAAATCCTAAAAAGAATAGAAAATGGCGATTGAAATAAAGGTAGAACTTCGATATACAGCATCACTGGCCAGATTTTGTAATATTGGCGACTTTTTGGCTAAAATTAAGTTTAAGGTACGAAAATTCTCGTTTTTTTTCCAAAAAAAAAAAAAAACACCTAGATTCCTAAAATTCAATGAAAAAGCGAAGCTACGAGGTTCTCGCTTTGCTGAAAGCGAAGCTGCTGATGTTTTTTTTAAGTTTAAAAAATTTGTCCGTAACGCGTACGCAAGAGAAAACTATGTTCAACAAAACAGTTGCCACGTTTGCTTAGGCAACACAATCGTCGCCATGTTGTTTACGCAATAAAAAAGTCGCCAAAATAACAAAATATCGCCAGTCAGTGATGCCGTATACCGAAGCTGTTCCGAAAAAAACTTCAAAATATGGATATGAAGCTTTAAGAAAAGTAATTGATATTTAGAATAAATATAAACAATTTTTGAAAGCAATATTTGTACTGCAAAGTGGACTTTTTATTTTATTTTCTACTGTTTAGTTTTTAATTTATAATTCATTATTATAAACATTTTGGAATTTTGAAATCAATTTTTGCCTCGCATTCACCATACCAGTGGATAACTGATCTGGAATCAAAACTTAATTATATTAATCGATTAACTGAATGTGCAAAATTTCAAAACTCTAGCAAATCAGGAAGAGAGTGAAAAATCGATTACAGAATTCTATCTTTACAAACATAAAACAAAACAAGACAAACAAGAGTGTTTAAAAAGGAATAATTTCATC
>BGPR01010501.1:10880-26707 GCA_013235015.1 Araneus ventricosus
AAAAAAAAACGTAGTTGTAATATTATTATTTTTTTAAATTAAATTTTGAAATGGGTCCAATAATTTATGTCCACCATGTATATTTACGTGGTTTATTTATTTCTTTAATTATTTTTTGAACTCATTTGGCCTCTTGAAGAGCAGATTTGGAAAAGTTTGTTAGTTTTTTCCCCCCACAACTATGTGTAGGCTCCCAGATGAATGCCAAAAGATGCATTGACACGATGTACTGATAATGCATCGTTCGCATCTGACATGCATAAAGGCATTGTTTTAAAAGTAAAAACATCGTTTTCACAACCCGGTAACCTTCGAACGTCTCACAGAGCCCGACTGAATCCTTCCTCAATAGTTTTTTTGGCAACACCCAAATATTTATTTTCTTAGATACGAAGTATTTCTTCGGCAGAAACTTTAAAGGTAAAAATACTTAAAATGTGTCTTTAGACTTTGTGACTGAGGTATTTTTCCAAACTCCGGGAAATTCTACAAATTACATGAAGCAGACGACTTCGAGTAGAATCGTTCCTGAGAAGAGTAGTAATCTAAGAGCCGGGTAGAAACTTACGCTATCATGGGTGCAACAATTAACTGCGGTATTTTTCACAGATATAAAATATATTTCACTTGACCCTTTTTAAGGTCATAGGAAGTGCAATAACGCACCGTTTATACGTCTTTCAAGGGACTGACGTAAAACGAGGTATAAATGAAAAGACGTATAAACGAAACGAATTGCAATGCATACGAATCGATCGGGACTGTGACGAAACGACGTATAAGTGAGAAACGTATAAACGGTGATTTACTGTATATTTCTCACAAAATTCATTATTTTTAAATATAGGGTGTCCCAAAAGGTCGATTACGAACTTCAAGGGTTGGCCAAGCTTACAGAAACATGTCATTTTTTCTATACAACATGGAGTAGCAAACGCAAAGGGGAGGAGCTCTTAGCGAGTGAATTAAAGGGGGGGGGGGGAGGGATAAACCAAATAAAGTGTACAACACAACTTTAATGGAAAAGGGATAAACCAAATAAAGTGCACAACACAAGTTCAATGGAAAAGGGATAAACCAAATAAAGTGCAGAACATAAGTTTAATGGAAAAGGGATAAACCAAATAANGTGCAGAACATAAGTTTAATGGAAAAGGGATAAACCAAATAAAGTGCGCAACACAAGTTTAATGGAATACAAATTCAAAATAGCACAACAATGCAATTGCATGAATAACAACATTACATGTACGCGGCATGACAGACGTAATAGCAGGGAGAACGCAGTATCAACAACAAACACTTCTACCAGTACTTACAGTTAGTATTCAACGTATTGCTCGCCCAAAGTTATGTGCTTCGCATATTATTATTCATGTGTTATATTATTCAACTGTCTTGTTGTGCTATTGTAACTTTTAATTTTATTAATCCTGTGTTGTACACTTACCTGTGTCCAGTGGCGAATCCAGGATTTTGGTCGGGGGCGGGGGGTGGCTGAGGTCATAAAAATTTTATATCGTAGTGACCTCATGGCTTATGTAAGTCACTACACTTTAACTTTATTCACCTGAAATAAGAATCACAAAGGACACTACAATACTTACGATAATTTAATAACAACGCAATGTAATAACTAGACAAAAAAATGTTTCGAACGCGTTTGCGCTATAAGAACGACTGGAATGACTACAAAAGCGGGGAACTTTTCAAACCTTTCAAGTCAGAAAAAATTTTGCCCCTTTTTAATTTTTTAAAAAAGAGATTAAGAACAAACAATAGTAGTGATTTGAAAAAAAATCAGGAATTCTGTTTCAGCTCTGGAAGAGGCTGCAGCCCCATAACACCGCCCCCTGGATCCGCCACTGCCTGCGTCGACCCCATGTTTTATTGAAAAAACTGACAAGTTCTGACCAATCCTTTGAGTTTGTAAACGGCATTTTGAGGCTCTCTGTGTACCTTGCAAGCTCTCATACAGTCTCTGATTTCAGTTTCTCAGCTTCAAAAATTGCATAAATAACTGTAAAGTATTTGGCCGTATATTATATACTTAACATTAAATCTAACTTTGCTTAAGAGAAGAGAAAAGAATTCCTACACGGAAAGACATTTTTGCTATGTTGACCTTTTTTATATTAATATTTTATGACGTTGACAATTCTGTGGCTTATACAGAATTTGAAGCATATACTACAAGAAGTAAAACCTTGAATTATATTTGAGAGTTTCTATCATTTTGATTAAACAATCGATAGCTGAGGTTATTGGGAGTTTCGTTGACTTTTAGTAAAATAGATTCAAGGCATAACGCAACAGCAGCAACAGATGATGATTTTTTTTCTTTTATTTATTCCAGAGGAATATATTGTTACAAACATGGAAAGTCGCTTCCCAGCAATGCAAGCCTTATGGTTGGGAAGAGAGTTTTACAAGGTTAAGCATGGAGTGACCTCAGCGACTCTTATGGCACTCATGACCTTGGCGACAAATAGATTATTCCCGAAAATGCAACCCTTTTCTCGATATTTCTACTAGGAAAGGGAATACACGAGAAAACACCATGTGACGTCACGGCCCGTCGGAAAGAATATTTAAGGACGGCGCCTAGTTGAGAAGAGTGTCTTGGTCTTTGATCGACTGGTTACTTCGATTTGAAGCGCAAACGTCTATCCGCTGTGTGAGCTAATCAGCTGGTGAGCTGAGCTGTTATTGTTACTAGTTGTTTGCTAACTGTTTGTGTTGTTAGATATCAAAGTGCCGAACTGTCATTACCTGTGAATTGTTGTCTATTTACATTGGTAATCTGTGCAAGGACTATTGTTTCCTGTACCTGTGCTACATGTTTTCCTGCATATTTGTAAATAAACCTTCATTCTCCATTATCCTGCGTGTTGGACTGTTTACACCATACACCACAGAGAGACCTTTTGCAACAATATAAAAGAAACATTCCTACATTTGGCTCTGACTTATTATTGCCAGGAATGTATCGCAATAAATAAAGATTTCACCGTCCTGCAAACAGCACACGGTTGAAAGTTGATGACGGTCACCACGAAGCCCCCACCAGCACAGACACCTAGAGGACACACGTGACACGGAGCCTTTGCAATATCCTCTGGCTCCCTAAGCATGTTTTTCCATTTAAACAATTTTGCCCACTGACTGGAAAACCCGTGAACTACACATCTTAGAGAACGCATTCCTACAACATCACATACTTTTCTTTCTATGCTGTGTTACATTACATTCATAGTTTTTAAAATTCCTAATATATTAAAATACTTCATAGCATACAACATAGAATACATATTAAATAATTTCATAACATCACAAATACGGCAGAACAAACAGCAGACACAGTTCAAAGTAAGTTGGCGACTTTGGCGACAAAAGGAATTTTCTAGAAAGACCTCGAACTGTCAACCTATTTCTACTGACTTCATGAACTTTCTGGAGATTGCGTCACTTCCTACGTAATGACGTCACTTCCTGCTGTAAAAGTATAAAAGCAAGCTCCCAAGCCAAGAAGAGTTGGTTGGATTTTGATCAGCAGTGAAAGGTGGTAAGCTGAAAAGACATTGACCGCCATTTTGAAAGTGCTGTGTTTGAGATTTATTGGTAATCCCTGTTGTGAATTTTTACAAGAGCTGTTTTAATACTTATGCTACGTTTCTTTGCTTAGAATAGTTGTAAAATAAAGAGGTTTATATTTTAATCCTGCTTATTGGACTGCGTTCATGTACATCCACAAGACGATTTTGTCACAATACACTGATACACTATCTGATCAAAAGTATCCGAACACTTTCGGATTTTCACATTTTTTAAAATTTCTCCTGAAAGACTAAACTGACTGCCCTTGAACTTCGACCATGTAAAGAATAGACTCTAACTCACATTTTACAGAGAAGATTCGGTCCTGAGGGCAATTAGGGGGCCACCAAAAAGGGATGAAGACAAAAAAAAAATTCCACTCGTCCCGTTTCAAAGAAAACTTATAACGAGATGAAACTTTCATCAATGGTTATGTTTGATGTGCATAATGTTTACATGCATTTTTGTAACCGCAGCACAAATATTCGTTTCTAAAGGTTTTCTTAAAAAATCCCAAATTTTCCCGCGAGTTTTTGCATAAAACATGCAGAGTTTTCAATTAAATTGTACGAAGCTTACAGAAAAAGTGACAATATGTTGCAGAAGCATTGTGTAAAAATTTGGAATAAAATCTTTGAATATTAGAGAAAATATGAGCAGTTGTAGTAAACAATTTTACTGCGCATGCTCAGCAAGTTTTCTTTCATAACTTCAAAGCCAAATATGTAGGGCAACTTATGTAAAAATTCCAGTCAAATATCATAACGATTTAGAAAGATAGAGGCCGTTCAAATATTACGTAAGCATGTTTTTGGTAATTTTTGACCCCCCCTCCCCCCTTGTCAGCAAAAATAAGCATACCGGAAACCCCCCTCTTATAATTACGCAAGCAAACTGCAAACCCTCTCTCCCCATTTTTTTTTTTTTTACAAAACGCATAACAGTAATAATCTAATTTTAAAAATTTTAGGACTTAGTTCAAATAAAAAAACTCTAACTCGGCTTAAAATGAAAAAATGCATGTTTAATTTCCTTACAATTTTGCTTAAGAAAATTTCTTAGTTTATCACAATTTTAAAAGAACATAGCTATATTTTAAATTTAATTTTGCACATGCCGATCATCTATTCAGATGCTGACCGAGGTTGCTCAAGCCACTTTTCCATATCTGTTATTATATTGCTCCCCCCTTCTGTTACTACTTCATCGCTTTCTTCTCGGAAGGAATCTTGATAAACTTCGTTAATTTCTCACAATTGCCTCTATACTTTTTAAGCACGTGACAAAAGGACTAAACTTTTAGTAATCACTTTCATATCAAAAACGTAAGTTGTTATATAAAAGTAAATGAAAACTTTCTTTTCCAATAAAGCTCAAAACACTTTTATAACTGTCAATTACACTATTGTAACTACATAAATTTGAAAGGTAACAATCATTACAATATGTAAATTTTTAAAAATCTAAAACATAAGAAGTAAAAAAAATTAAATCTTAGATTGGTGAATGATTCATTTTTAAAGTATTTTCACAATCTATTATTGTTACTTAATATTTTATTCAAAACGCAAAGCCGTAATTCCTAGATTATTACTTTTAAAAATTGAAAAATACTTTCAGTTAAAGATCAGTTATCTATTAAATTATAGAAAGATGTTAATTTTAACACTTTATTACATATTACAATGTCAGTATATTCTACATATTTTAATAAATGTAGCGAATATTAGCAAAAATAAGTAAAGTTATTTATTTCATACCAAGTTAATTATAAATTTAAAGTTATGATAAAATATGCTTAACATTTTAAGAATAAATTGATTATAATTACCTTTATAAAATAATCAAGAAAAACTGATTTATTTTTGGTTGCCTCTCGTAGTTCTCCCTCGGCTCTTTTTAACATTAACTCCTCTAGATCTTTATCATTTTTAGAAGAATTTTTATACTGCCGCCACACATTAGTTTTACATTGAATATCCTTCAAAGGTTTATCCGATGAAGACTTTTTGAAACTTTCAAAACAAATTATACAACATTTCTAGAAATGAAGACATATTTCCGATTTGACTTGTTTTATGTATTGTACGGTTTTAAAAACTCCCGAGACACCAGACAGTAGAGCTGTCGGCCACTATGATTACGAGGTTCAAACACTTCAGAGAGGGCTGTGAGGTGATTACTTTGGTTTCGGAACAAATAGGAGGAAGAATCGTACGTAAAAACGAAATGAAAATTGTGCATAATGTTGTCGAAGGAAAAAAACATCATTAAGATCTGAAAAAATCGAAGAAAAACAATATTATTATTAAGCAACATCGAAGAAAAATAACGCATAACAGAAAGAAAAAAATTAGTATAAAAACAATCAAAAACATTTTTCATTTTCGTTTTCCAAATAATGAAAAAAATCATGAAAACAATTATCTAGTTAACTCTCATCGAATATTAACAGCTATGAAATTGATTAGTGAAAAAAAAAACATCCCAGAGAAGAAACGAAAAAGAAAAAATGAACTATTATTGTTAAAAAAAACTGTGAGAACCCAAGGAAAAAAAAAAACGTCAAGTGATTAGCAGACTTAATGTCTACAAAGGATTTGCGGTTTGAGAATATTCGTTATTTTATTTTATTTCAGCTTTCAATGAGATAGTTTTTTTTAGTACATACTATAGAAGATGTAACTTCAAACCTGACTAAGAGTATATTTTTTTATACGCAAAATATTCAATGAGTTTCAAGTTTATTGTACCGCGTTTATTTGTGCTTGCTTGGAAACTCGTATTGTCACAATACAACATATTGGTCCCTTTCATTCCAATCTCATCATTGGAAATAGTAGCAAGTTCTCAGAAATAAGCCTCATGCATCAAACATTATTACGAGCTGTTACCTCTAGCTATTATAAAGAAAAGACACTATTATCCATTGTGTTCAATGAACATTCATCCTATCTATCGTTTATGCTTTTCTTGTGTGGTTAAAACGCTTGACCTCAGAACATCATTGAAAAAAATTCTTCAAGTTTAATTTTATTTTGCCAAATTTATTTATTTATTTTTTCAAATTTAATTTTTTAATTAAATTATTTTTGCAAGTCACAAAAGATTTTCGGAAATAAAGCAATTTTAATGTCTTACGTAAGCATCACTCATACCCCCTCCTCCCTTGTCAGCAAAAATAAGCAAATCGCAACCCCCCCCCCCAGGTGCTTATGTAATATTTGAACGGCCCCATATCAGTATTGCAGTGAGCAGAATTTTTGCTTCCCTCTAAGTTTTTTCTTTCCTCCAGTTTAGTCTTTCAGGAGAAATTCTAAAAGATGTGAAAATCCGAAAGTGTCCAGATACTTTTGATCAGATAGTGTATGTCATTAATAAGAAGAAATTGCCTTTTAGTGAATAACTAATTCTTGCTACATTATAAAAGCTTCTACGATAGAAAGTTAGCATATACATTTATTTAACGTTATTGGCCTTCTTTTGTTATATCACCTATACACTGAACTCTTTGTGTAAAATACACAAGATTCTACTAGAGATAATGGACTGCGGGGTTATGAAAATTTCGACCGCTGTTTTCTGATTGACAACAAAAGACCTTCTGAGCAGAGGAGAAACATTCTTGCAGCGTGATATTGGAAATGCAACAAGGACATGTCAACTATCGCATCTCAATCTCACGTTCCCTTGACCTTTTGCTTCAAAACAAACCCAACCCATGAGGTATTTATTCTGTAGAAGCCTCGCCTCTGGAGATGGCGCGATTTCAGAAAAGCGTCTTTCTTTTCGCAGGTTCCCTAAATTCGAAGCCATTCGTAATTTCAACACAGAACGCGTTTTTTTTTTGGTTCAAAAATTCATACAAATTATTATATGAAGGGTATCAAAAAGTTTCAAGACTAGCTCTTGTAACTGCCAAGCAGCCGTAGCACGAGTTACAACAGTTTGCGTGCAACACAATGGTCTCTGAATGTGCGCAATAGATTATTATGATATATGATGTCAACGGATGCAGTTGCTTTAAAAAAAGACCTTAAACAGAAGGCGATTATTTTTAAAACGACAGAAATACGTTAACGATATTAAATACTCGTAAATATTGTATATATAATGCAAATTCTAGTCATTAAAGCTGTTTTGAAGGTTAATGTCATCAATATTGTGAAAGCAGACGCTACGGTCAAGTAGCAATAATTTGAACGAACGAACATCACAGTTTAGAACTCTATTGTCAAGAAACTTTATTTATCTTCGTGAACACATTGTCACCTTCAAAGTAGTCCCCTTGCACCGCAGTACATTTGGAATTTCAGCAAAGGATGTAATTTTCCTCACCCAAAAATTCTGAATACCGCTTCTGAAATGTGTTCTGGAAGCCCACTTCTCGAAGCATGTCAAGTATCGTCTGCGATTCGCGTATGCCATTCAAAATACCTTAAATGATTCATGGCAGCATCTCTGCAAACTTGCTGCATCATATGCAATGTCTTTACGGCAGATTTGCCGAAGTACACACAAGATTTCACGTTCGCTTTTTGTTCAAGCTGGGATCGCAAAAGTTGTAACGCACGTGGTCTAAAAAGCACAAGCTGAAACGAAATTTAATTCTTCTGACTGGTTCCGTTTCTGAGTTAGCGTGTTCAAAATAGGCCGACCGATAGACAAACACAATTCCAAAAATGTGTTTTTCGGACTTGTCTAAAACATGAAGATTCATCTAATCTGAAGGTTGAATTTCTTACAGATCACAATACATTTTCTTTGTGTAATTCGAATACTAGAAAGTATAAATCAATAAAAATTCAAATCAAAAATTCCTCACAAATTCAAATTAAATAGAATTTGTCACTGAATATTTCATAGTCAGTGGCACATATATTTAGCTCGTAAATACAATTTTATACATATTTCATTTTTAATTAAATTATTTTCTCCTCTTTTGCTTTCTTTTCTGGCAGATGATTTTATTAAGTCATCTCTACATATATTATTATCTTTGTTTTAAGTAAATTTAATTTAGCGTCAATTGCAGACGATTTTATATTATTCTTTTTGTCTTTTTTTAAATTTACTTTTCTCAGTATGGCAACTAAAAATAATTGCTGAAAATAAAATATAGAATGAAGTGTGTTTGTGTGTTTAAGAAAGAAGTCAGTTGCAATAAGAAGTTGAAGATGAATTATTACTTCGCCATTTGCGTCGCCACAAATCTGTTAGAGATTTGAATTTATAAATAGATTGGAAAATTGCAGCGTTTTAATGTACCGTCCAAATAAGTTTTGAAGTTATTTCTAACTTCAAAACAACAAAACAGAAACGAAGAACTGCTTTTAACATTCACAAAATTTCCTTTTAAGAAAACGACGTTGAGCCGGCGTTTAAGGGTACTGTGTTTTGAAAATTTAAGAAAAATTGATCGTTAGAATTTTTTTATTCCAAACAACAGGCATTTTATAGAAAACACTCAAAAATTGTTCCAAGAATAATAAGAAAACTAACTTCCCCGTATTTAGATCATTTAGTTCCGCTACTGAATCTATTTAAAATAAATATATTATTTATCCAAAATATCATCTTTAACAAAGCAAAATATTCTAACAAACAACTATTTCAATATAAATAATATTTGTTTCATGCGAAATCGCTCTCATAAATTAGAGAAAAATATTCCTTTTTACAACCAAACGAGAAATGAACACTTTTTAATGATTCTTCCTCATATTTGCTCGAATAATATTTGCATACGCAATTGTGTGAATTGACTTTTATTCCAAATGTTTCTTCAGATAAAAATTCAACAAAACACGAAAAAAAAAATCTTTTATCCATTTTGCATTAAAGTCATATTAACAGATAACTTTCCCCTTAAAGTTTCAAAAACAAGAATCTTTTTGTCTAATAAATGAAAAAAATTAATAATAAATGGATCGGTGAATTTCCACAGAAATTGGAGTTTTCTTGATAAAGTATATTTACGAAACGCATATAAATAATCAAAGATGATTGGGAAAAATGAAGCACTAAATTTTTAATCACTTACGAAGCCTGTTTTTTTTCTTCCTCCTTAGCCTATTTTATGAAACTTTTACGTTCTTTCCGACGATATTCAAACGTATTTTTGCTTAAAAATTTTGCTTGTATTTAACTTTAAAAACAAAACATGATCGAATAATTAAATATATCTATTTATATTATTATTCGAAGTTTTAAATAAAAACATATGTCAGGAACACATAAATAAATATAAATAGTTTTTTTAAAAAAGCATTTTTATTAAAGTACGAAAATGTAGATTTTTTTTACATTAAATATTTTCTGCTTTTCTGTCTTTAAATTATAATTCATTATTATAATTGTTATGGAATCTTGAAACCAAAACACATGTGACAGTAATAAAAAGTACAATAAATTAGCACATTTGTGTATTAAAAAGTCGATTTTTTTATTTTCATTATCTTCCCCATTTTAGACTTTAATTTAAACTTCATTATTATTATCAATATTACGGAATTTTGTGATCAGTTTCTCCTCACATTCACTATCCGGTCGCGCCATTCGTATAGAATCAAAATTTAATAAAATTAATCGATTAATTGATAATTAAATTCTGAAAATATTAAAATAGGCATTGTCATCGAGAATACACAGGTGTACAAAATTTCAAAATTCTAGCTTATCCAGAAAAGAGGGAAAAATTGATTAAAAAATTCATCTTTATAAACCTGAAACAAGTTAAATAAAATTTTGTGAAAAATTTCAGAACTCTAGAGCATTACGAAGTGAATAAAAAATTGATTATCGTCTGTCTGCCACAAGAACTCTATTCGGCAAGTTGTACAGTACAAAGTTCCATCTTTACAAACATGAAACAGGTAATTTTAAATCAAAGTTTGTAAAAAGGTTGATCAACATAATTCAAAAAGCTGCTGTTGATTAATTAGAAAATGAATTTCATTCACATCACTAACTTTGTTCAGACTGAACTACACTGAAAAATCAAAATTTGGTAAGTTGTTCTAAAAAAAAATCGACTTTAATGTATAAATTTTTTAAAAAAAGCTGAAAGAAAGTTCGATTTCTGGATTCAAAATTTTAACACATGATTTAACCCTCTGAGCGGTTAGCTTTTTTGATCTACTTTCTTTAAAATCTTAAAAATTCGCTTTGAAACTGATTAATTGGATCCTTCTTGCGTTTAATCAAGTCTCTAAAATTTTTGCAATATTTTATGCATAATAGTTCAAAAAATTATACAGATAAACATGAGTTATCCGCTTTTGAACTAAATATGAGAAACGAAAAAATACGTGCTAAGGGGCCATTCAAATATTATGTAAGCACTCAGGGGGAGGGAGGGGGTTTGCGATTTGCTTATTTTTGCTGACAAGGGGGGAGTATGAGTGATGCTTATGTAAGACATTAAAATCACTTTATTTCCGAAAATCTCTTGTAACTTGCACAAATAATTTAATTTTAAAAAATTAAATTTGAAAAAAAGTTAAATTTGGCAAAAGAAAATGAAACTTGATTTTTGTAAGCTTAAACTTGAAATTGTAAAGAAATTAAACCTACTTTTTTTTTCATTTTAAGCCGAGTTAGAGTTTTTTATTTGAATTAAGTCCTAAAATTTTTAAAATTAGATTATTACAGTTATACATTTTGTAAAAAAAAAAAGAACTGGGGAGGTTGCAGTTTGCTTACGTAATTATATGAGGCGGGTTTGCGATTTGCTTATTTTTGCTGACAAGGGGGGAGGGGGGTCAAAAAATACCAAAAACATGCTTACGTAATATTTGAACGGCCCCTAAACGCTTATATCAATTCTCAGATCTCCAAAGTTCGTTAAAAACTTCTGAATGACATCAGTTAGTGAAACCAACGGTGTAGAAGATGCATACGGGAAAAACCAAATTTTTACTTTCTCTTATACGAAGTATACAAAAAGAAAGTATAGTAATCGTCAAAAAATTCGAACTCGAGATTTTGAGGAATCTCCACGTTTTAGACCTCCCTGGGTCCGAAAAACATAATTTTGGAATTATGTCCGTCTGTCTGCGAACATGATAAGAACTAGAGGAACGAAATTTGGTATATGGGCTTTAAACAAAATTAAAAGATATCTTTCAAATTTTGGACGAAATCCGACTACGAAAAGTCTGCCTGACTGTCTGTCCGCGTTCATGTGAACACTATAACTCAAAAATATAAATAACCATATAGATAAAACTTGGTAAACAGTTTTATCATCAGGATTGTAGGTCCGTATCAAATTTTGAACCAAATCCGTCTAAGGTTTGACTGGCTGTTGGTCTGTATGATCGCATGCTTGTGAACACGATAACTGCTAAACGCAATCACTTAGATAAACGAAATTTGGTATGTGGTCTTCTAACCTTAATTGTAGATCTGCGCCCAATTTTGGTTTCAATCGATTGAAAAAAAAGCACTCATTGCATATTCGGTTTCTTCAACATGCTATGACGCGAAAAAAGGGCGTGAACGTTTCGTGCGTTTTTCCCCACCTGTGTTAGGGAATGGCGTGTGGCATATTTTTTTCCCACCCGTGCTAGGGCGTATACGAGAAAGTTTGGGGAGACCACTCCCGCTGGTTTTCCTTAATCTTACAAATGTAAATACAGAGAAACTTTGCTACTTCGAAGTTGGCGAGACCACAATAGAGATTCGACTTATCCAAAAATTCGAATTTAGGTAAAAAAAAATGGCAAATACTTAAACTAAAATAGCGGTGAACATTTATATTTAATATTTAAGAGTTTGAATAATTAATTCATAATTAATAAATAAGCAGTAATTAATGTTATTAATTAAAATAATTATAACTTTAAAAATGATTTAAATGAATGAATAAGTAATTTTAATAATTTATTTACAGTTACATTCACTTTGAATACAATTATTGTACTATGAAACTTCAAACAGTGCAATTCACAACTAATGTGTTCACAGCTTTTGTTTTAAAAAATGTGATTTTCCCCTCTTTTCATTGAATGCATTATATCGAAGTGAAGTCCTTGAATGAATTAAAGGCCTTAAAAATTATTCATTTACAATCACTGAGAATACAAGGCACGGTCATATTTATTTCCCGAAAACAGTTCAGAAAAACAATTTTTTACAATTTACTTCGAAATTGCCAATGTAAATTCGAATTATCAATTATTAAAGACACTATTTTAACGTTAAGTTCATAGCGAATTCAAAGTATCAGAGAAAAAAATCTGAATTTACGATGAATTCGAATTAAAAACGTTCTTATTACCCAAATTCCACTTTTTGATTAATAAACTGCTATGTATTCCTAGTTACACTCTTTGCTCATTCAGTGTATAAAAAATAAGTTAAAAAACTGCCAATCACTCAATGGATTTACCGAGATTTTTTTGACAAAATTTTCGACATCGAGCATTCTCCCTCGAAAACAGGGTATTTACGTGAGTAATAATGTATTGTTCCACTTTCGCTTTCCATTCTCCAGTCAGCTGAGTGGCAACACATGATTATTTCCGGCTCATTTACAGATTTCCGTTGATAAAACTTATCGTTTGCTCATTAACGCTTCGGTTGATATCAGCTGAGAAATTGATTTTGCCGTGTAAGATGGATTAATTTCTTCAAAATCTTCTCAAGATTTCTGCTACATAATACGAGCATGAACTTACGCAGAGGTTGAAAAACATTTAAGGGCTGAATTTTGATTTAAAGTGCGTGAATTCTTTGTCAACGATATTGTGTTGATGTTAATCTGTAACTTTTACTTACTTTTTCCAGATTTAATTATCATTTTTAAAAAGTTTCAATGTTGATTTAATGTGAAGACTCGATATTAAATTATCTCTCGTCATTAAATTTGTACTACTTTTAAATTAATGTTCCGAAAAAAGAATGCTTGGGAATTTTAATACCATTCATCAAATTTATTCTGGACATGTGATACGGAAACTTTTGCTCTCTGAAAGTAAAAATGATATATATAGTTTGTTAAAGTAGTCATTGGAAATAGCAAGTAAAAAAAAAAAAAAGAGGAGATTCGAATCTCTAATTCAAAACATCGTAGCACGATAACACTTTGGCTAAATTCGTTTGTCTTTATATTATTTTTAAGGATTTACCCTTAATTATATAACATCGACAACGCGCACAAAAGAAGTATATTAACTATCGCACGTGTGTATGGATTGTAGTCACTAAAACAAAAAAAGTAAAGTATTGTTGCAAAACATACTAAAAATAATTTTTAAGATTATTAAAATTAAAGAAAAAATTGTACGAAAAGGAAATTGGTACCACTGAAAAACTAAATATTTGAATTTTAAAATAGTTTCTCGTGGAATAGATATTCTTTTTCTAAAAATGTGCTCTTTCCTTTGTTTCAGTTATCGGATAAATTCAGGCCACAGAGGGAATAATTTTTGACTACGTACTCATTCCATGGGCAGAAAATTTTTCCATATTAGAACTCCGATGGCGAGTGGCCTTTGAAAACGTTCGCCATTCGAATTCTCTTCCATTAATTCCATTCTAATTATTTTCTTTTAATGTGTTCTAATTTTTATTAAACCATGATTTTTGTGTCTGATTATATAGTAATTCGATAGTTAATTATGGACAATATTGTTGATGCAATTACTAGATGCTGCCGCGTTGGCGTGCAAAAGGTGTATTGGTATCGCTATTGTTTACTTCTTCTGTATTTTCTTGTTTTTGTATTCATATATCTGTCTTTTGTATTTTATTGGAAGTTGCAGCATTTTTGCGCCATTCTGTCTAATACAAAGTTTAATTAATTTTTAAACTTTTAATTTTTGATATCTTTTGTTAAATTATTTCACTTGTACTTATTTCTTGTGGAATAATACAATCCGAAATTTTTTGACGAAAACGTTAAAATATCGAATTAATTTTCAATTAAAAATGTAAATGCGATTAAATATAATTAAAATGTAATTAGTGTGTAACTTTGAACACCCTTTCTTAGTGAGCATCTACTACCCAAGAAGTAACTACGTGTGAAAATTCGGTAGTTTCAGGCCAAACGGCCTGACCTGTAGAGCGTTTTCAACTATTTTTGCATCATGTGAGCCGCAAGTCGCATTCTACAGATGATATCCGGCCTATAAATACTTCTTAAACACTTGTTAAAAAACGTCGTTGAACTGTCGTAAACGACGTGCAAGTACTTGCCCCGCCACGAGAACTGTGGCCGCCAAAATGTCTAGTTTAAGGCGGTCGCTATAGAAACAGGTTACCGTAGGATGAATCCATTTCGAGTAGGTAGAAGTTCATTCAAATGTGTTACATTGGCGCGTTTAGCGCCAAATGGGCTATGTATGGTAACCAAGAAGACGAATGATTCAACTACTCTTTTTACCACCGCAAATTGGCGCCACGAATACAATAAAACTCCGACTTCCGTCGGATTCCTCCTATTCGAAATGGATCTTCCCTAGCATAACCAGTTGCTATAGCGACCGCCGTAACCTAGACAATTTGGCGGCCACAGTTATCTTGGCGGACAGACAGTACTTAAACATATTCTAATTAAGTATTGCTTAAATTTCAGAACATTATTCTTCGATTTTTTTTCAAATTAGCTTACAGGTCAATGTGGTCTAGTTTTTTCCGCAGTTGGCTAATTAATTCAACAGCTCTGGAAGTCTTTGCATCATTAGAATAGACTCTATACAGCCTCTAGTTTTCTAATGAGTTTTTTAATATCTTTAAGATTCTTTGATTGCGGCTTTTGTTCTTCGTGTGTTTGGCGCTCATTTTGTTTCTATATTCTGTAACTGGAGTTTTCTCTGTAGTGTGCTTTTATTTTAAATAAATAAATATTAAGATTCTGTCAAAAATGTGTTATAATCTTTTTAAATGTTAAATTTTTGTTTAAAATTACTTTTAAATTAATTTTTTTATAACGATTCAAATTTTTTAATAATAAAAACTAACAATTTTAATAATAAACGCAATTTAAATATTTTATTATTTCAGTTTATCATAACAATATGTGTTACTTAGAAAAGGGAAAGAAAAGAGATAAAAATAAAATCAATACAAAAATATCTAGTTTTGGAAATTGGGTAAAGTAAAAGGGCCCCCGGAGCTAACATTGCCTAAGGGCCGCCGCAGGGCTTAATCCAGCCCTGCCCCGGATGCCAGTCTTAAGGGGCGCCATGGGGACAAAACAATAATGCGCTTATATCACTTTT
>BGPR01010501.1:34066-52275 GCA_013235015.1 Araneus ventricosus
CTCATATTTTCTCTAATATTCAAAGATTTTATTCCAAATTTTTACACAATGCTTCTGCAACATATTGTCACTTTTTCTGTAAGTTTCGTACAATTTAATTGAAAACTCTGCATGTTTTATGCAAAAACACGCGGAAAAATTTGGGATTTTTTAAGAAAACCTTTAGAAACGAATATTTGTGCTGTGGTTACAAAAATACATGTAAACATTATGCACATCAAACAAAACCATTGATGAAAGTTTCATCTCGTTATAAGTTTTCTTTGAAACGGGATGAGTGGAATTTTTTTTTTGTCTTCATCCCTTTTTGGTGGCCCCCTAATTGCCCTCAGGACCGAATCTTCACTGTAAAATGTGAGTTAGAGTCTATTCTTTACATGGTCGAAGTTGAAGGGCAGTCAGTTTAGTCTTTCAGGAGAAATTTTAAAAAATGTGAAAATCCGAAAGTGATTTTGATCAGATAGTGTATCAGTGTATTGTGACAAAATCGTCTTGTGGGTGTACGTGAACACAGTCCAATAAGCAAGATTAAAAAATAAAGCTCTTTATTTTACAAATATTCTAAGCAAAGAAACGTAGCACACGTATTAAAACAGCACTTGTAAAAATTCACGACAGAAATCGCCAATAAATCTCAAACACAGCACTTTCAAAATAGCGGTCAATGTCTTTTCAACTCACCAGCGTTCACTGCTGATATAAATCTCCCTCCTACTGGCTTGAGAGCTTGCTTTTATACTTTTATAACAGGAAGTAACGTCATTACGTAGGAAGTGACGCAATCTTCAGAAAGTTCATGAAGTCAGTAGAAATAGGTTGACAGTTCGAGGTCTTTCTAGAAAATTCCTTTTGTCGCCAACTTTGTCGCAAAGTCTCCAAAATGGTCGCCAACTTTGTCGCCAAGATTAGCATCTCAGGGAAACAACTTTATAGCTTTATAACAGTATTTATGAAATGAGACTTGGATTTAAGAAAACTTGTGAGAAGCATGCACTCATTGTGACGTGAGGAAATACATTCGACAGTAAGAAATAAACTTCTTGTAGCTTACTTGAATACAAGTTTATTGTTGCTTATACAGAGTGATTCTAAAGTCACGGGATAAATTTTAAGGGTAGGTGAGGCATGCAGAAAGAAGTCATTTTTGTAACAGAACTTGTGATCACAAACGCAAAGATGTTAATGCCATTAAACCTGCGTTTGTACACTTTATTTGCTGTATTCTTTTCTTTCACTTAATTCGATGGCAATGACACCTGTGGCGATCGCCCATTGCGTTTGTGACCCCATGTTCCAATGACTTGTTCCTGTATGCCTGGGCTTAATGCAGTTGACTGCGAATGGCTTGGCAAGAAACGGACTTATTGAATTTGTTAAAAATTTGTTAGTTTTCACTTGCGTGTTAATTTATTCATAATCGTCCAGTTTTTTTATATTGCGTAAATGTTAAATATTATATTGGAAATTCAATCGTAAAACTGATTTTATTTATGGGATTAAATTACCCTATTGATTGATGTATTATTGTAATGTTGTATTGGAAATGTGTGAGGAACCTATTTTAATTTATATATATATATATATATTGGGAATGTTGTGTGAGGAACAGATTTTAATTTGTATATTGGAAATGTTGTGTGAGGAACTTATAGATAAATATATATATTACTTACTTATATATTACTTATATATATATATATATATATATATATATTGGAAATGTTGTGTGAGGAACTTATTTTAAATTATATATATATATATATATATATATGGTAAATGTCATGGAAAATGTTAATGGTGAATGATAACTGGAAAATTGAACCGTAAACTGAATTCTATTTATTTTAAAATCTATTATTTGTTCTATTGTAATTGTGATGTGATGAAATTATTTGATATATATTCTATGTTGTATGCTTTGAACTATTTTGATATATTAGGAATTTTAAAAACTATGAATGGAATGTAGTATGGAAGTATAGTTAGTCCCATATGAGAAGTATGCAGTTTCGTAGACAAATGAGAACACATTTGGTTCTGTAGACATTTAATGGAACACTTAGGAGAACGAGCACTTGGACGGTACAAAACATAAAAATCTAAAGATAAGAGAAAAGGGGTAACATCGTAGGCAGTTTGTGAGCGACATGCTCCATCGTATTTGTTCTCAACAAGAGCGGGGTCAGTTCTGTCGCTAGCAAGAGAAGAGATCCGTCGTGTCACGTGACGTCTGCTCGTAGAGTGTTGCCAATCGTTGATTCTAAACTACGGCTCCAGACGGCATTCTTGACGGTGTGTGGGCGGAATCCCACAGCGGCCATTCTGACTGTGGGAGCTGACCTCAGCGAGCCTTTTCTCCATCAGCCAAAGACATCAAAGAATAGGAATACTTGTACACAGAGAATCTGAGAGGAATAATAATAATAATAATAATAAAAACGAGACAGAAAAAGTATACAAACAATAAAAGCTAGAAAAATACAGAGTTCTCTTGTTAGATGCAGTGGTTGTAAGTCCTATTTAAGGAATTCCACCCCACATTTTTATGTGGTCTGCTGCGGTAGATGTGATGTTAGATCCTTCATCCTGTCTGTCTTTTTTGACATCATAGCAGTCCTTCAACTTGGCTTTCACCACTTCGTAAGGGCTGAAGAATTTTGGTCGCAGCTTGAGGCCAGTCCCAAACTGGGTTCGCTGAATTGCAACGAAGTCTCCAACCTTGTATTGATGCGCTTTTTTTTCTCTTTTTATCGTAGTTTTGACCATTGTCTTCTTGAAGCTTCAGGATGTTTTTCTTAGCATCGTTTCTCATTTCATCACGTTCATGCATCAAATGGATTAAGTGCTCTTCATGAGTACTTCGTTGACCTTGACGTCTTCTTTGTTCTTCACTTTTGTACCCTTCATCAGTACAAATGGAGTGTATTTCGTGCTTCTGGATGTTGAGCTGTTGATGACACGCTGTACGGTGAGAACATGCTTGAACCATTTCGTTGGATCGTCGTGGGACAGCTTGGATAAAACAGGTATTAGGACCCTATGCATTCGTTCATTCTATCCATTTCCTCTTGGGATTCCTGTAGTGATCTTTAGGTGATGAATCCCTTCGTCAGAGCAATAAGTTTCAAACTCGCTTGCTGTGAATGCAGAACCTCTATCAGTAATTATTCTGGAAGGATTGCCGAATATTGTTTGCTCTAATTTCAATTTATCAATAGCTTCTTGGGCAGATGGAGATTTAACAGGGTAAAACCACGTGAACTTGGTGAAAGCATCCATGACGGTGAAGATGTGTTGGTATATTTTATTGGTAGAAGGAAGAGGTCCAAACAAAATCAATACGGTATGTGTTAAGTGGAACATTTTCTTTGGGTATCCGGTTCAAAAATCCTTCTCCCTTGCCATGCTTCTTATTATACAAAATACATTCTACACAATTGGCTATTACATTTTCTATTTTAGTACGCGCGTTAAGGATGTAAAATAAAAACCGGTCAAGAGGTTGTTTCCAAAATTGCTACACTTTCGCAGAAAAGTAGAGTTTGCTTCCAATGAATTCCATCCCATGTTGGAGTATTTGGCAGACGTGCTTGCGAAAGAGGGAAGTGCTCTTCCTTCTGCATCCTCTAGCAAACTCTTCACGTCCGAAATATATTCTATTCACAAGGCTATAGCAAATTCTGCTTGGAGAAATCCTCCCACACATGATTGGTATGCCGGGAACTGTCCTGGTCTGTCTCTACAGTCCGTAGGCACAAGATCCGCTCAGACTGCATTGGCCAGGTTGTGTAGTGGACACATTAAAAGCTTAAAATTCATCGATAAGGAAAAGACTTTTTCTTCTTGCCCTTGTTCCTGTCCTGCTTCTCCTGCCCATATCATTGACTGCATTGGCGCCTCTACGAGGCAGCTGTGGAGTGGGGAGGGCAAAGGACTTGTGGAGTTGTTAGAGCGACATGGTGTCATGGACCTGGTCTAATCTTGGGCCAGGGGGACATGAAACAACAACAACAGGATGTAAAATTCTTGCTCTAACACTTGTTCGATTTTTGCCATTGGAAAATGACCATTTGTATGTACTTTTCTTATAATTTCGTTCTGCAAAGCTTCGGTAACTACTAAAAGATCCGAATCATTTACAATTTTATAAAGGACATTATTCTTAAGAACAAAGTCATTAATTTGATATTTTCCAAAAGTTGTTTGATTGAACTTATATATTCAGCATTTTGTTGACAATTTTGGATCTTATTTCATCGTGTGTTACAAGCATAATAAGGTGCCGACTTAAACAATCTACGTGTTTCATTTGTTTACTTGGGCGATGTACAATTTCATAGTTAAAATCTTCCAAAAATAAAGCCCATCTAGCAATTTTTGGTGTTAACTGTGTCTTACTCATAGTTTTTTGGAATGCTGAACAATCTGTTATAATTCTAAAGTTATTGCCAACCAAATAGTTTAAGAATTTCTTTAAAGCTTCAATAATTGCCAAAACTTCAAGTTCATAACTTGAATATTTCTCTTCTTTTAGAGAGGTTTTTTTACTCATGTAATGAATTGGGTGAAATTTATTATCATCAAACTATTGAAAGAGAATAGCCCCATAACCAAATTTGCTGGCATCAGTATGAAATTCAAGTTTTGCACTCTGCTTGAAAATGTGTAATACAGGATTTTCAGAAAACTTTTGTTTTAGAGTTTGGAATTCTGATTTTTGTTCGGGTCCAAAATAAAACACTGTGTTGTCACGAAGTAAGTCACTCAATGGCTTAGCTATTAATGCATAATTTTGAATGAACTTTCGGAAATAATCAGCAACGCCAAGAAAGCTTTGTACCTGTTTAACGAACGCTTTTAGGTTCTGGAAAATTCTGAACGGCAGAGGGTTTTATCGAAAGAAGGACTAATTTTACCGTTTTCAATTATGTAACCAATAAATTCAATTTTAGATTTCAGGAAGTTGCATTTCTTCAAATTAAGTTCTAATCCGTATTCGGATGCATTTTGTAATACCCTGGATAAACGTTTTATACCATCAAGCTCACCAATACTGGGTATAATGATGTCATCCATATAGATAATGATAATGCCTTCTTTAAGAAGATCACGAAACACATGGCTAATAAACCTTTGGAAAATACTCGGGCTATTGCAAAGACCAAATGGAACTTTAAATTCATATTGTCCATCATGTGTGACAAATGAAGTAAATTTTTACTATCTTCTTCCATTTCCACGTGGAAGAATCCGTTTTTCAAATCAACAGTTGAAAAAAATTTCCCTGAGTGCAATTGATCTAGAACTTCTTCTATCAGGGGTAACGGATATCTATCTATCTTTGACCATTTTAGCATTTAATTTACGGTAATCTATGCAGAGTCGTAAAGCATAAGCACGTCTTGCATAACACCAATGAAGAACAATAATCAGAACAACTTGTTCTAATAATACCCTGGTTTAACCAATCTGTTATTTGCTCATTTACTTTTTGTTTTTCAGAAAAAGGGAGCCGCCTGGCTCTTTGCCAAACAGGAATTTGATCTTAGAATACAATACTCATTTTCAACTTAGAATCCTTAATTTTATTAGGTTTATAACTATTAATCAATGATGGCAATTCATTTCTAATATTTGAATCATTAACATGAGATAAATCAAAGGACATGCATCAATCACATTTGCAACATGAAACAAAAAATACTCATCGCTATTGCTGCAGAAATGAATTTCGTCTTTATCAAATGTAAATTGAGTTTGTTGCAGAAAATCGTTTTCAATAATTACGTCAAGGGGAAGTGCGTCATCTCTGAGAGCATGCATTTTTGCAGATAAAGTATTATTTTCAATAGTAATGGAATCCTGAAAGAAGCCGATACTTTGAACTGTGTCTGCTGTTTGTTCAACCGTATTAGTGATGTTATGAAATTATTTAATATGTATTCTATGTTGCATGCTATGAAGTATTTTGATATATTAGGAATTTTAAAAATTATGAATGTAATAGAAAGAAAAGTATGTGATGTTGTAGGAATGCGTTCTCTAAGATGTGTAGTTCACGGGTTTTCCAGTCAGTGGTCAAAATTGTTTAAATGGAAAAACGTGCTTAGGAGCCAGAGGATATTGCAAAGGCTCCGTGTCACGTGTGTCCTCCAGGTGTCTGTGCTGGTGGGGGCTTCGTGGTGACCGTCATCAACTTTCAACCGTGTGCTGTTTGCAGGACGGTGAAATCTTTATTTATTGCGATACATTCCAAGCAATAATAAGGCAGAGCCAAATGTAGGAATGTTTCTTTTATATTGTTGCAAAAGGTCTCTCTGTGGTGTATGGTGTAAACAGTCCAACACGCAGGATAATGGAGAATGAAGGTTTATTTACAAATATGCAGGAAAACACGTAGCACAGGTACAGGAAACAATAGTCCTTGCACAGATTACCAATGTAAATAGACAACAATTCACAGGTAATGACAGTTCAGCACTTTGATATCTAACAACACAAACAGTCAGCAAATAACTAGTAACAATAACAGCTCAGCTCACCAGCTGATTAGCTCACACAGCGGATAGACGTTCGCGCTTCAAAGCGAAGTAACCAGTCGATCAAAGACCAAGACACTCTTCTCAACTAGGCGCCGTCCTTAAATATTCTCTCCGACGGGCCGTGAGTCACATGGTGTTTTCTCGTGTATTACCTTTCCTAGTAGAAATATCGAGAAAAGGGTTGCATTTTCGGGAATCATCTATTTGTCGCCAAGTTTGTCGCCAAGGTCATGGGTGCCATAAGAGTCGCTGAGGTCACTCCATGCTTAACCTTGTAAAACTCTCTTCCCAACCATAAGGCTTGCATTGCTGGGAAGCTACTTTCCATGTTTGTAACAATATATTCCTCTAGAATAAATAAAAGAAAAAAAAATCATTGCTGCTGTTGCGTTATGCCTTGAATCTATTTTATTAAAAGTCAACGAAACTCTCAATAACCTCAGCTATCGAATGTTTAATCAAAATGATAGAAACTCTCAAATATAATTCAAGGTTTTACTTCTTGTAGCATATGCTTCAAATTCTGTATAAGCCACAGAATTGTCAACGTCATAAAATATTAATATAAAGAAGGTCAACATAACAAAAATGTCTTTCCGTGTAGGAATTCTTTTCTCTTCCCTTAAGCAAAGTTAGTTTTAATGTTAAGGGTATAATATACGGCCAAATACTTTACAGTTATTTATGCGATTTTTGAAGATGAGAAACTGAAATCAGAGACTGTATGAGAGCTTGCAAGGTACACAGAGAGTCTCAAAATGCCGTTTACAAACTCAAAGGATTGGTCAGTTTTTTCAATAGAACATGGGGTCGACGCAGGCAGTGGCGGATCCAGGGGGCGTTGTTATGGGGCTGCAGCCTCTTCCAGAGCTGAAACAGAATTCTTGATTTTTTTTTCAAATCCCTACTATTGTTTGTTCTTAACCTCTTGCTTTTAAAGAAGGGGCAACATTGAAAAAAACGGGTCTCGAAAATTTTCCCGCTTTTGTGGTCATTCCACTCGTTCTCATAGCGTTAATGCGGCCAAAACATTTTTTGGCCAGTTATTTCATTGTGTTATTAAATTATCGAAAGTATTGTAGTGTCCTTTGCGATTTTTTTTGTCAGGTGAGTAAAGTTAAAGAGTTTTGACTTGTTGGGAATAAATTAATCTCACCTCTTTTTATCGGCAGCATCAGCAGGACTATAATTTTCGAATCTTGTTGGCTGTAGTTGGTCAGCATTGCGATCGACGCTAACTGGAATGATATGCTGATTCGGATCACTGATTGATCCCAATCAGCATGTCATTGAAGATGTAAATTTCTTAATCGCCACACATATATAAAGGTGCGATGCTAGTTTTTTTTCTGGCGGTTACTGGCTCACTGTGTTTTCTCTTGCTGGCCCCCTGGCTTTTACTTTCTCCTTCCGGAGAAGACGTCGAGATGTGTGTGTGTGTCGCGACCTGTTATGATATGTGTTAAGTATTGTTCTTATTATTGTCTATCTTGTGTTATGGCTACGAGTGGTATCCATGTTGTGCCGTAATAAATGTCAAGTTAAAATTTAAACTGTCTCCATCGTCATTTGTGTGGATCTCTATCTTCATGAAAAATTAAATTTATCAATTTAGGTTAATTTTTCACAAGAGCCATGAGGTCACGACGACACAAAATTTTTATGACCTCAGCCGCCCTCGCCCCTGACCCAAATCCTGGATTCGCCACTGGACACAGGTAAGTGTACAACACAGGATTAATAAAATTAAAAGTTGCAATAGCACAGCAAGACAGTTGAATAATATAACACATGAATAATAATATGCGAAGCGTGTATAGCTTTGGGCGAGCAATGCGTTGAATATTTACTGTAAGTACTGGTACAAATGTTTGTTGTTGATACTGCGTTCTCCCTGCCATTATGTCTGTCATGCCGCGTACGACATGTAATGTTATTCACGCAATTGTATTGTTGTGCTATTTTGAATTTGTATTCCATTAAACTTGTGTTGTGCACTTTATTTGGTTTATCCCTTTTCCATTAAACTTGTGTTGTGCACTTTATTTGGTTTATCCCTTTTCCATTAAACTTGTGTTGCACACTTTATTTGGTTTATCCTTTTTCTATTGAACTTGTGTTGTGCACTTTATTTGGTTTATCCCTTTTCCATTAAACTTGTGTTGTGCACTTTATTTGGTTTATCCCTTTTCCATTAAACTTGTGTTGCACACTTTATTTGGTTTATCCTTTTTCTATTGAACTTGTGTTGTGTACTGTATTTGGTTTATCCCTTTTCCATTAAACTTGTGTTTTACACTTTATTTGGTTTTACCCCCCCCCCCCCCCTTTAATTCACTCGCTAAGAGCTCCTCCCCTTTGCGTTTGCTACTCCATGTTGTATAGAAAAAATGACATGTTTCTGTAAGCTTGGCCAACCCTTAAAGTTCGTAACCGACCTTTTGGGACACCCTGTATTTAAAAATAATGAATTTTGTGAGAAATATACAGTAAATCACCGTTTATACGTTTCTCATTTATATGTCGTTTCGTCACAGTCCCGATCGATTCGTATGCATTGCAATTCGTTTCGTTTATACGTCTTTTCATTTATACCTCGTTTTACGTCAGTCCCTTGAAAGACGTATAAACGGTGCGTTATTGCACTTCCTATGACCTTAAAAAGGGTCAAGTGAAATATATTTTATATCTGTGAAAAATACCGCAGTTAATTGTTGCACCCATGATATCGTAAGTTTCTTCCCGGCTCTTAGATTACTACTCTTCTCAGGAACGATTCTACTCGAAGTCATCTGCTTCATGTAATTTGTAGAATTTCCCGGAGTTTGGAAAAATACCTCAGTCACAAAGTCTAAAGACACATTTTAAGTATTTTTACCTTTAAAGTTTCTGCCGAAGAAATACTTCGTATTTAAGAAAATAAATATTTGGGTGTTGCCAAAAAAACTATTGAGGAAGAATTCAGTCAGGCTCTGTGAGACGTTCGAAGGTTACCGGGTTGTGAAAACGATGTTTTTACTTTTAAAACAATGCCTTTATGCATGTCAGAAACGAACGATGCATTATCAGTACATCGTGTCAATGCATCTTTTGGCATTCATCTGGGAGCCTACACATAGTTGTGGGGGGAAAAAAACTAACAAACTTTTCCAAATCTGCTCTTCAAGAGGCCAAATGAGTTCAACAAATAATTAAAGAAATAAATAAACCACGTAAATATACATGGTGGACATAAATTATTGGACCCATTTCAAAATTTAATTTAAAAAAATAATAATATTACAACTACGTTTTTTTTTTTTTTTTAATGCTCCTCTGTTTTCCAAACTCACTGTTCAGGAGGCCGAATGAGTTCAAAAAGGAATATAAAAAATCACGAAAAAATTACTGGACCCATTTCGAAAATTAATAATAAAAAAAACTAATAATGTTGTTACAACTACGTTTTTTTTAAATGAAAGACCAAATAAAAAAAGTTTTTTTTCGTTAGATGTCATACCATTACGGCGTTCTAAATTTGCTACAGCGACAGATTTCCATTCGCAATGGTTTTTCTTGGATACTTCGTAAACAATCCACACAGCATTAACAGATTAAAGAGCGCGAAATTCCTTCAAATATATGTTTTTTTTATTTTTCTTCTATCTTTAATAGTTTCTATCTTTAATACTATCTTTAATAGTTAAAATGGGAGATGTCCAATAATTTACGACCCCCTAGACCACTGTAATGGTACGTTCACTATCTGAAAGAAAAAAAAAACTTTTTAAAATGCGCTCTCATTAAAAAAAATCGTAGTTCTAACATTATTAGTTTTTTTTTATTAATTTTTGAAATGGGCCCAACAATTCATGACCACCCTGTATTTAGTGTATCGTAAAACAACAATAAACCAAATTGAAAAATATAATAGAATTAATTGTGAGAAATTTATAAGAATCAAAGTCTGATGACCATTTTGTGTCGAAAATACGGACAGAATTGTTTCAAGATTTTTTAACAGTGGATAAGACCTACAAAAAATAAAAAAGGTGAATTGATTGTATTCTTTACTTACTATAACTAGGGTTGCTTCAATTATTGAGGTATCGAAAAAAATCGATTCTTAATAACATTTCTGGAAAAGAAAATTAATTTATCGATTTCGTGGCGATGTATTTTTTTCTTGGACAGTTCGTCGGTCACGATGCATCGTATCCTACGATGAATCGTAACTCAGGATGTTCCATGATTCATCATCTTTATGATAATCGATCGTCCGCGAATGTCGAAGATTCGCCATTATTCTCAATTTTTCACCCTTTCAGTTCGTTTAATCAGAATTTCAGTCACCATCGCATTTGTGCTAATATCAGACTTCGACGCTGGAAGTAGCTATGACTAATGAAGGTGTTCGGCTATTTATTTTTGCTGTCCTTCACTTTTTCTGACTTACCTGGTACCAGTTGCGATTCTAGGATTTTGGTCGGAGAGGGGTCTGAGGTCATAAAAATTTTGTATCGTCTTGACCTCATGGCTTCTGTAAGTCAAAATACAACACAAGTTTAATGGAAAAGGGATAAACCAACTACAGTGTACAACACAAGTTTAATGGAAAAGGGATAANGCAACTACAGTGTACAACACGAGTTTAATGGAAAAGGGATAAACCAAATAAAGTGCACAACACGAGTTTAATGGAATACAAATTCAAAATAACAGAACGATACAATTGCATGAATAACAACATTACATGCCGTACATGACAGACATAATGGCAGGGAGAACGCAATATCAACAACAACATTTGTACCAGTACTTACAGTAAGTATTCAACGCATTGCTCGCCCAAAGCTATACACGCTTCGCATAATATTATTCACGTGTTATATTATTCAACTGTCTTGTTGTGCTATTGTAACTTTTAATTTTATTAATCCTGTGTTGTACACTTAACTGTGTTCAGTGGCGAATACAGGATTTTGGTCGGGGGGGGGGGGGAGGCTGAGGTCATAAAAATTTTCTATCGGCGTGACCTCATGGCTACAAAGGCTACTACAATATTTTCGATAATTTAATAAAAACACAATTAAATAACTAACCAAAAAAATGTTTTCAACCGCGTTAAAGCTACAAGTACGGATGGAAAGATTACAAAAGCTGGAAAATTTTCGAGCCTGTCAAGCCAGAGAGTAATGTTGCCACAATTTTTTTTACAAACAGATATAAAGAACAAACAGGTATAGTTATTTGAAAAAAATCAAGAATTTATGTTTATCTCTGGGGAGGGCTGCCTCCTCCCCCCGGATTCGCCACTGCAGACGCGGAAAGAATTAAAATTAATTCATCATACTTTTAATAGAATAAAAATATTTGCTTTTTGCCATTTTGGAATAAATTGTTTTCTGGTCTTCATAATGAATATTTCGTGAATTCCATTTACTGTGATGGAATGTAATACCTACATTTTGATTTTTCTTTTTTGTAAGTGAGAATTATTTTTCAGTTTTACGTTAGTTTTACAAGTTGCTAGGATTTTAAATTCTCAAAAATGCTTGATAAAACTAGGGTAAAAGTGAAGATTTAGCTGTGCTATATAATTCATCATTAAATTACATTTCGAAAGACATGCTTGCAATTGAAATCAAAAGTTAATTTTTTGACAACACGTGGTAATAAACTTTGTGGGATTTTAAATCCTTTCATGGAATTAATGGTAATTATCACCATCGTTTTCAAATTCACTTATTTAATTCACAAATTTAATTAATTTGTTTAATTCGTTATGCAGTTCACTTATTTAAATTTGACATTCAGATTAGATAAATAGAACAAAGTACTTATTGTTTAGCAACGGATTCGGAAACTCTCCGCGCTATTGCGCATGCGCCGGGCGGAGTTATTTTCAACAAAATAGGGGAAAAGTGAAGAACGGAAGGTTGATGTTGACATTTTGCTGAGCGTGATCAAACAAAGAACTCCAGAAATGCGCTCATATGACTCATTGCCTGACACCCCTTTTCGGTGTAAAATCGTCCAAAAGTGGTAGTCTCGAAATCCGTTGCTGAATAGTATTTATTTTACTTTTGCAAAATGTTATATTTTGCTTTATCAGTTTAATTATATTGCAATTAAAAATTTTTAAAAAATTAATAAACACTTCAGTGTTAAAAATGGAGTATATCAGAAAATTTATAACATATATCTATGCTAAATGTTTTTAAATATTACGAAAAATGTTATTAAAACCGTTTTCTTCTATACATAAACTATTTCAGGTCGTCATAAACAATTCTCTGTCGAAAGGTTGAGTTTTTTCAAAAATAAATGGCTCCAAAATCTGAAAGTTTGAGCTAATTGATTAAAGTTAAGCTCATTTGCTACTCGAATGCACCAGGGTTGCCAGATCAAAATAGCAAAATAAGGCCAAACCTTCTTAAAAATAAGGCCAATCCTTCTTGAAAATAAGGCCAAACCTTCTTGAAAATAAGGCCAAAAAGGCCAAATTTGACAAACTGACTGAGAACCTCATTTGATATTAGAAAAAAAGGCTATCCTTCATGAAAACGAGCCCCACTTAATAGGCATATGTTCAATAATCTAATATTAAACTAAAATTCAAGTAAAAGAAATTTAAAACATCCTTGTTCTATTCAGGAGCTATTTCGTTTGACAGCTCATTACATATCATTTGAGATGCGTAATATCAATAATTTATTAAAAAACAATAGAATAAGTAATTAAAAATTTTCCGAAAAGTCGAAAATAAAGCCAAAACAGGCCAAAATTGAATTTAAGGCCAAATGAAAATTCCGAAGGCCAAGGGTTTTGAAAAAAGGCCAAATTTTCATAATTAACCTGGAATTAACCATAACCCTGGAATGAACTAAGTACTATTCAGCAACGGATTTCGAGACTACCACTTTTGGACGATTTTACACCGGAAAGGGGTGTCAGGCAATGAGTCATAGGAGCGCATTTCCGGAGTTCTTCGTTAGATCATGCTCAGTAAAATGTAAACACCACCCTTTCATTCTTCACTTTCCCCCTATTCTGATGAAAATACCTCCGCCCGGCGCATGCGCAAAAGCGCGGAAGGATTCCGAATCCGTTGCTATACAATAGGTTTATAGTATTACAATACACTTCTGTACATTATTACTCTTTTTATTGAAGTTCGTATTGATTGTTTTGTAAAATTAAATACAACATGTATGTATTACTCACTTTTAAAGGATTTTATTTTCATTTTCGTGCCAATCCAGCAGTGAAGTCACGTGACTGTACATATGTATTAAGAGATTTCTGCTATCCGTCTATTCGGTTATCCGTCGCAGTCGTTTTTCGGACGGTTAATCGAAGTTCTACTGTATATAGCTTTTAATTATGCTCTCGACACTTCCTGGCATTGATTTATCTTTTCATTCTAAAAATTTCAGGTAGAAAAAGAACTATGAAAAGAAATAACAAGAAAAAATATGCAGCGAATGCAATCATGGACTGTGAATAAAAAGTAATAAAATTAAAATGCAAAAATATCTTTTGAAAAGAAAGAAGAAAAACAAAGACGAAACAGGAAATGGAAAGACAGATCGTAGAAAGTATTAACAAAAATATGCTTTTTTTTATAAACAAATAAACAAAAAATATTACGGTAGTCTCTCAGTAATTCGGCCGATATCGAACTAGAGAACTATCGGATTAATGAAAGCGCCGGATTAGCGGAGGTTCATTATTAAGCGCATTTTAAGGTATCCGAACACGTTCGAAAGTCGATTTTCGACCAAAATTCCATTTTTTAAATTTTTGATGTTTTCGATAGTTCATTCGTTTACCTTTCTAAAACATATTTACTTTTGTCGGTACGTTAATTAGAAGATGAGATATTAATTGTTTTATAACAAACCGAAAACCGGAAGTGGGCGTTTAATTAGCCGAAAGTTGTCATTTAAAGGGACAGAAACCTGTCAAAAATTCTTTTAAACTCCTTTTTTGCAAGCTAATATGATGCCAGTATATTTTTAGGAATTTTTTTTAAAGTTTAGATACATAATGTGAGCGCGTGGAAAAACTAAAATTTGATTTTTCTCAAAATGAGATTTTATGCATATCTTTCAAACTTCAAACATGATAACTCAAGATATTGTCATTCGATTGTTCTGAAATTTTGTGAACACTTTCTTCAAATGTTTCTCTAGTGAATGTACTAGAATAATGTATATTGTAACAATACTTTTTAAATTATGGTCTTTTATTTGAAAAATGACATAGAAAATTTGCTGAAATTCTTATAATGATTGTTCGATTAGCTCTAAAATTTTTATTTATCCAAAGAATGTTAAGATTCTAGTACAAGCACTAGTCCATAGTATGTAGTTTATTTTAGTATTAGTTTTATTTGAATTATTACAAAAGTTTGACCTGTAGCATGTTTGAAGTTTTGGGAAATTTCCTCTAAAAAGCAGCAGAAATTCAAGAATTTTGTAAATTTATAATAATTTATACTCAAAAATCATACGCTAATATTAATCTTTATTAAATTCGAATCTAAAAAACATATTTTGGTGTTTCTATTTCACAATTTAAGAAAAAAGTGCTCCGAACGTGTTCGGATACCTTAATAGCAAAACCTATGTTTATTGCACAAAATACACACAACTAGCAGTACGCGCAAGGCGTTGCCCGTGGAATCAGGACTTCCAACAAAATGAAAATGTCTGAAGCCAACTCCCTACAGCCCAGATTCACCCGATTTGGGTTCCAAACACTCATCTGCAACAAGATTTTCTTCAGAGAGTGATGCGAAAACAGCTGCCGAGAACTGGCTCAATGGACAGGGCGTGATTTCTGCCAAGCCGGGTTAAACAAGTTGGTCCTGCCTTCAGATAAATGCCTAAACAGATTTGGTGATTATGTGGAAAAGTGATCGGCAATTATGCCTCTTAATTCCCTTTTGCATTTTCTGTCCAATGTTAACAAATGATTTTTTTTATCACGCTTGTAAACTTTCTTTTGGATCCATCCTCGTAGAATTTTTAATAATTAAACTACGAAATTTTTGTTAAAAATTTTGTTGCATAATGTCATATTTGCCGGGCCGCAAAGATATTCGGTATGGGTCGCGAGTTTGCCACCCTTGGTGAAGGCAATCGGAATGTATGCCCATTGGACTTGCCTTTGATGCTTTGAATAACAGTGGTGGCAAAAGTGAGAGGGGGCAAAAAATTTCTAGACACCTAAAATAACCCGGCAATATAGGGGGTAGATAATGAAATTTAAAAATTTAGTTACAAAATTAGCAGTAGTTGAGATGGTGGACTGCAGCTCATTGGCGTTTCATGGAAAATTTAGGCATTTTGTAACTATAGCATTGTCCCATTGTGAAATGAATGTGCAGCTCATCGGCCACCGGAGGGGGCCATCATCTGCGTTTCATGGAAAATTTAGGCATTTTGTAACTATAGGATTGCCCCATTGTGAAATGAATGTGCAGCTCATTGGCCACTGGCAGGGGCCATCATCTGCATTTCTTGGAAAATTTAAGCATTTTGTAACTATAGGATTGCCCCATTGTGAAATGAATGTGCAGCTCATCGGCCACCGGCGGGGGCCATTGTGGTGTCTAATACTTGTGCGACACAAGTTAACTGTAACTGAACCCGAATGGTGTTCGAGACTTTGCGAAACTCGCCGAGAGTTTGTTGTGGAACGTGTCCGGACTGGTAGAACGTATGAAGCCTGTATTTACGATATAAGAATGATCTGTGTAATTATCTAAATGTACTGTGCCGTGTAAGTGTAGTGAACGTCCATTAAATATGTGTGAATCAAATGAAGCTCATAATTCAACGAACCCACAAATATAACACAACAAGTGGCGACGAGACGGCGAAGTCATGTTTAGTTTTGGTTTCGAATAAGTGAGTGCGAACATTTGTTTTCCACGTAGGATAGGGCTATGCCCGAAGACTGCCAAGGTAATCCGTTTTATTTTTCGTTTTGATTGAAGTATAATGGAGCAGCACATTGCAGAATTATTGAAGCAGAATCAAGAACTGATTCTTGCTTTACAAAGAACACATGGTTCTTCTCAGAAAGTAACTGTGCAGTTTGAAAAATTTGATGAAGAAAATGAAAATTTCGATTGTTTCTTTGAAAGATTTCAAACGTACTTAGACGTGCAAAATATACCAGCAGATAGTAGAGCTAAGGTATTTATTTCTTCCTTGAGTGCTAAACTGTATCAGTTGCTAAAAAATTTGCTGGCTCCTGACCTTCCTTCTGACCAAAATTTGGATAAGTTAAAAGATGTCCTTAAACAACATTTGACCCCAAAACCGTTAATTATACCTTCCCGCCATAAGTTCTTGAATAGAAAGCAGAACGAGGGGGAAAGTATTAATAGTTATATCGCGGAACTCAGAGCACTTGCAATAAATTGTGATTATGATACTAATATGTTAAATATTATGTTACGGGATGTTTTTGTGAGTGGGTTACGCGATAAAGCGATACTAGATCGGTTATTTGAGGAAGATAACATTGATCTTGAAAAAACGTTGCAAATCGCATTGGCAATGGAAAAAGCTTGTAAAGGGGCAAATGATATTATGGGACAAGGGATAAAGGCAGTGTATACAGGAAAAAAACAAATGAACAAAAAATCAAATTTTGTTTCGAAGCAAAAGAAACCTTTATTTTGTTCTCGGTGCACAGGCACAGATCATGTAAAGGAAAAATGTAGATTTATTTCTAGCAAATGTAACTTCTGCTCTAAAGTCGGACACATTCAAAGAGCATGTTTTGCTGCTCAAAAATCTAAAACGAAACCAGTAAAACAAAAACAAGTAAGCTTTAACAGCAAAGCAGAAAACAAAAACGAAATTCCAGTATTTGAATTAAATTCTATAGATTCTGGGTTACACGAACAACCTCCAATAATGATAAATTTGAAAATTGAAAATAAAAACTGTACGATGGAATTAGATACGGGGGGAGCGGTTAGTGTAATGAGTATAAATAATTTCAGAAAAATTTCCAAGAAACAAATTCAGCCTACTAGTGTAGTTTTTAAAACTTATAAAGGTGACTCATTGATACCTATGGGGTACGTTACCGTAAAAGTTGAATATATGAATCAAATTTCGAATTTGAATCTGTACATTGTTAAAGAAAATTTGGATACAATTTTGGGTCGCGAATGGCTTTATAAAATAAATTTGGATTGGCAAGCTATTAAGGCGGTTAGAGCTACAAGTAAAAGAAACTTAAGTCAACTTTTGGAGGAATACAAAAACATTTTCGATGATGAACTAGGGGAAATTAATAACTATCAGGTAAAACTAGAACTAAAACCCGAAGTTAAACCTATATTTTGTAGGGTTAGAACAGTACCCTTTGCATTAAAAGGTCGAGTCGAAAACGAAATTGATAGACTTGAGAAAGAGGAGATTATTGAAAAGGTTGAACATTCGGAATGGGCAACGCCAGTTGTACCTGTCGTTAAGCCAGATGGCAGCATAAGACTATGTGCAGACTACTCAGTAACATTAAACCCAAATTTAATCGTACCACAACACCCCTTACCAAGATTGGAGGAAATATTTACTAGTTTAAATGGGGGAAAACAATTCTCAAAATTAGACTTTAAACATGCATATTTGCAAATGAAAGTCCATCCAGAAAGTC